>LNAC01000047.1:2264503-2354926 GCA_002007465.1 Ailurus styani | reverse complement strand
AAATAAAGTCTATTTGGTCCAATGTGGCATTCAATGACACTATTTCCTTTTTGGTTTTCTGCCTGGATAACCTATCCATTGATGTAAGTTAAAGTCATCTATTATTACTGTATTACTGTCAATCCCCCCCCCTTTTTTTTTTAAGATTTTATTTGTTTGACAGAGATCAGAAGTAGGCAGAGAGGGGAAAGCAGGCTCCCCACTGAGCAGAGAGCCCAATGCAGGGCTCAATCCCAGGACCCTGAGATCAAGAGGCTTATCCCATTGAGCCATCCAGGCACTCCTCAATTTTCCTCTTTATGTCTATTAATGTTTGCTGTATGTACTCTGGTGCTCCAATGTTGGGTGCATAGAAATTTGTAATATTCTATCCTCTGGTTGGATTGATTGCTTTATCATTGCTAATGGCCTTGTCTTTTGTTACAGTCTTCTTTTTGTCTGATAAAAGTATTGCCACCCTGGCTTTTTTCCCCCTTCTATTTGCATGGAGAACCTTTTTCCATCCTTTCACTTTGAGCCTGTATGTGTCATTAGTCTTAAGTGAGTTTCCTGTAGGCAGCATATAGATGGTTCTTGTTTTCTTATCCATTCCACCACCCTATGTGTTTTGATTGGAGCATTTAGACCATTTACATTTAAAGTGATTATGATAGGTATGCACTTATTGCTATTTCGTTGTTTTCTGGATGGTTTTGTAGTTCTTCCTTTCCTCTCTAGCTGTGATTGATGCCTTTCTTTAGTGTTGTTTGGCTTTCTCTGTATTTCTTGTGTACCTGTTATAGGTTTTGGGCTTGTGGTTATCATGAGGTTCATATATAACATCCTAAATATATATGTATTAAGTGGATGGTTCATTTGGAACACATTCTAAAAGAACTTTTTCAATCCCCTGCCATCATGTATTCTGTATATGGTACCATATCTTATATCTTTTTATTCAGAATTTTCTTCTAATTATGGCCTTTTCTTTTACATGTAAAGAAAAGTCCTTTAACATTTCTTATAAGGCTAGTTTAGTAGTAATAAACTTTAACTTTCATCTGGAAAACTTTCCCTTCAATTCTGAATGATTATCTTACAGGTAGTATTGGTTGCGGGTTTTTTCCTTTCAGCAGTCACTCCCCTCTAACTTACAAATTTCTGCTGAAAAATCAGCTGATAGTCTTATGGGGTTTCCCCTCGTACCAACTATTTTCTTCACTCCTGCTGCTTTTCAAATTCTCTTTAATCTTTGACATTTTAATTATGTGTTGTTGTATAGACCACCTTGAGTTCATCTTGTTTGGAACTCTGCTTCCTGAACCTAGACGTGTTTCCTTCCCCAGGTAAGGGAAGTTTTCTGCCTCTTTCTCTTTTCTCCTTCTGGGCCCCCTATAATGTGAATGTTTGTTTGCTTAATGTTGCCTAAGAGATCCCTTAATGTATCCTCATTTTAGAAAAAAAAATTTTTTTTCAGGATATTGGGTGGCTCAGTCAACCAGTTAGGCATCTGACTCATGATCTCAGCTAGGTCTTGATCTCAGGGTCATGAGTTCAAGCCCCATGTTGGGCTCCACACTGGGCATGGAGCCTACTTAATAAAATATTTTTTTTGTTTTGCTATTCAGGTTGGTTGCTTTCTATTATCCTTTCAGATCACTGATCCATTCTTCTACATCCACTAATCTGTTGATTCCCTTTATGGTATTTTTTTTTCTTTTAAGACTTCATTCATTAGAGAGAGAGTACAAATGTTGGGGAGAGGCAGAGGGAGAAGCAGACTCCCTGCTGAGCAGGAAGTCCGACACAGGACTTGATCCCAGGACCACAGGACCATGACCTGAGCTGAAGGCAGATGCTCAACCGACTGAGCAACCCATGCATTCTGTTATTGTATTCTTCAACTCTGTTCTTTTATATTCTCTGCTTTCACGTTCTCTGAGCTCTTCCACTGTTCTCTCCAGTGCAGTGAGCAACTTTTACGATCATTATTTTAAACTCTTTATCAAGCATATTGCTTATGCCCATTTAGTTCTTTCTCTGAGGTTTTGTCTTCTTCTTTCATTTGCAACATATTTGTCTCATTTTGCTTGACTTTGTGTTTACTTCTATGAATTAAGTGGAACAGCTACTTCTAAACTCAAAGGTCTTGTGTAGACTGTGTGTACCGATGACTTTGGTTTGCTGGCTGGAGCTGTGTGTGGCATTGGCTGGGGTGCTGGGGCTGTCCTTGTGGGATGGCCAGAGCTGAAAGGGACACAGTCTAGGGTGGTCCCTGGGCTCTCTCTGCAGAAGGTACCATGGCAGGCTAGCTGAAGCTGAAGTGTATATGGATTAGGACAGCCCCTGGGATCTCTGAAGAGGGTATTCCGGTGAGGCACAAGCTGAGAAATCTGTTGTGCTCCATGCAGGGAGCACCCTTGTGGGGTAGCCGGAGCCAAGGCTGGGTGTGGGCTGGGAGGTTCTAGAGCACTGCACACACAGTGTGCCTTGGCAGGTGAGTGTAGCTGAAGTGGGCATGGGCTGGCATGGTTCTGGGGCTCTTGGTGCAGAGGGCATCCGGGCAGGACAACTGAAACTAATGAGGGTGCAAGCTGGGGTGTCTTCAGGTGCTCAGTGCAGGGGGTGCCCTCCAGGAGCAGCTGGAGCTCAGGCAGGTTGTGGGCCAGTGAATCCTGGAGCACTCCCCCCAGGGGTGCCTTGGAGTGGCTGGAACTAAGGCAGGTACTGGCTAGGGGTTCCTGGAGTGTTGTGCCACAGGTGCTCTGGCAAGTCCTCAGGTGCAGGTTTGGAGTGTTCTGGGGATGCTCTGGCCCTGTATCACCTTCCTGAGATGGCTATATCGAGCTATAGTGAGCACTCACTAAGGGTGCCTTGGCATGTGCCCCATCTTGGCTGCAGCTGAGGTTGCTTTGGTGGGATGGCTGGGACTGGCATGAGCTAGAGGCCTGGGTCTCACTACGGTGGTAACCCTGCCTCCATCCATGCTATCAAAGTGAAGGGGAACATAAACCATGGCACTTGCTAGCCCCTCCAAACTAAAGAGAGTTCCAAAAGCTCCCCTATTTTTTGGCAGGGTTCCTTTATATTCTAGTTGCTCCTTTTAAACCACAGCTTTTTTTCTGTGCCCCAGGGCATCCAGGGCTGGTAGGTAGTCCTCACTTGTTTAATGTTCACCATTTTAAAAAAGAAAGAAAACGATTACAATGACCACTGGACTCAAAAGTTTTTACGGGATTTTTTTTCTCCTTTCCGTTTGTAAAGAAAAATGGTAATGAAACATGGAAGGGTTCTGTAAGATCTAATACTGAAAAGAGTTTACTGAGCTCCATGGAGCATTTGCGTTGACTATAATAAGGAAATCTGTAAGAATGTCATTTCCTTCTGAAATATATATTACTTTTATTCTACCTGCTAAAACACATACATAGGGTAATAAAGGTTAGTTTCCATTCACTGAACCCCCAATTTATTTCTATCCTTTTGCATTCACGTTGCTTCTAACATGATTTTTTTTAAAATCATCTATGGTCACAAAATCTAAATAGATTAAAATATGGAAGCTAATTCTCAATATTTCTTACCAAAGTAGTTGTGGTGAAACAAATTCCTTTCTCCCAAATAACCTTTAACAGTTTTTTTCTTTTTTAATTGGTAAAATACCTTCTTACCCAAATTCTTTCTTAAATTTATATTTAAATAGTGCATAAAGGATAGACAGCCCTTGTATGAACTATGATTCACCATAAGAAACGTAAAAAGTTGGTCCAAAGGATCAATTAGTATACTTCATTAGGGTCACAGCTTTATATTCCACCTTATTTTTGAATAAGAGAAGGTTTAAGTAACATTGTAATAACTCCATAACCATAGTAAAGTTGTAGAGTTCCTTTTGAAGGAAATCTATTTTGATTAAATATCTGAAAGTTCAAAGAGCCTAAAATTTTCTACCATAACAGTGTGCCATTAGAGTGCAAGGGGATAGACCTAAGTCCTATGCATTAAAAAAAATCAATAGAAATCACCTGTTGTCACTATAGCATGCATTCATGTTCAAATACCGAAAAATACCACACAGAAAACAGAAACATTTTTAAAAAAAAGATTTAAGATCATAAATAGGTCATTGCTGTCAACACATTTCAGAATTGAGAAAAACATTTTGGCTTTTTAGAAAAGATTTTTTTTTTTATCAATTCCCTCATCATTAAAAGGACTTGTACATTTTAAAATTTCCAGTCTTCTAAGGCACAATATTTTATCAGAATGCCAATATCATCACCCTGCTATAGCAGGAATAAGAGGCAAGGTATCAGCACTAAGAAAAACAGCCTAATGATCATTTTAGTTAAGACCCAGTGTTGTTACACAGGGCTTTGTATTAAAAATTTTTGTGTAATCAAAGTATTTTAACCCAGATTTAATTCACCACAGAGGAGCTATGAGAAAAGAATGGCACTGGGAAAATATAGTATACTTTCTTTAAAAAGATTTGGAAGGAAAAAAATCAACTTAGAATAGCATATGGGGCAAACATCAAATGGAACCCAGATTACAGGACTAGTTTATTCCTGGTCTTCAGGCAGATCCAGAGAATAAGACTAGGTAGATCTAATACCTGGGTACACACTAGGTAGATCTAATACCTGGGTACACACCTGGGATTCTGTTCCTTAATCACATGGCCCATTCTAGCCTACCCTAAACACTGAGATGTAGTGAAATACTATAATCAGATGCTTAAACGGTTTTCTTTAGCCAACCAAGAAGTTCTTTTAGAAGTGTAAAAATTCCTCATTTTTAACTCTACCTTGCTTTATCCTCTGTGATACCAACTGAACTTTAAAGGTTTATATGTACAATACGGTGATTTAGTGTTACTTTTAAAAGAAAAAAAACCCCACAGAGTTAGTGATTGTCCACAGATGAAACATCGGATGAGGTTCATGACTGAAATCAATCATGGAGTGTTAGTCAATTGTAAACTCTGGAAAGTTAAGACTGGGAAATGTGCATATCAGACACATGAGAGTATAACAGGAGAGGAAGGGAAGCCTATTTGTCATTCCAATTCTGATAAGGTGCATGGTCTTCGAAATTCTTGTCCACGTTCATGGAGCCATTTATTGGATACTGTGAGAGAAAAAATATATTAATATCCTCTATTATCTAATTAGTTTAACAAAGTTTCTACATGAGCTAAAAGTTCAAGACCAAATAAGATGAAGGCAGATGATACTTAGGCACTTTTAAAAGCTTCACTAAATGTTGGAAACACATTTGAGTCTATGTGCATTGCCTAAAGTTTCTGATGTTCAGTGAAAGGCTTGAAATGAAACACAATTAGAATTAAGATGTAGGTGCAGTCAGAACATTGTTTTATCTGTTCGCAAAATACAATCTCTAATAGACATTTTAAAAATGAATGCAAAGCCTCCACGCTACAGGAACAATACTATAATCAATCACTGCTGTTATGTGCTCATTAAGTTTCCCTGATTCCAATGTACCTCAGAATTTTCTACTCTTCCTATATCCGAGAGCCCAATCAGTGGCATCAATGTGTACAAAATATCTAAACTAGGATCCACAATTACTCTTTTATCTTTTCACAACTCCTGTACCCAATCTTTTATATTTCTTTACTCTCCCAACAGTTTTGCTGCTTCCTTAGTTCAGACTTTCATCCTTGCCCACTTAGACAGGGAAAAGAGCATTCTAAACTGATCTCCCGTTCACGACCCTCTCTTCATTCTAGTCCAGTGATTGCCAATCATTACCATCATCAGGAGTCACTCCTTAGTCCTGCTATGTCTGATATGGTAGCCACTAGACAGATGTGGCTACTAAGTACTTGTAAGGTGGCTAGTGACACATATTGAAATGGATTTATGGGGTTAAGCAGCATGTTTCTATTTTAAGGTGGCTGGTCATCTGCACGAGCATGATCCTGAGTGTCTCTCTAGCCTCATGTGAGTTCTGGCTCCGGTCTCTAACAGGCCTGGAAAACATACTGCTCTAGCTTCAAGACCACATTTTAAAATTAAGCTTTGAAGAAGCCTCCCCCAATATAAGGAGTCACCATCTTCTGTTTACATCTCTGTATCAGTGGGTACTATACCATATTCTAATTTATCCATTAGTGTGTCTTAGTCAGAGATGATTGTAAACTCCTTGAGGGAATGATACTGTCTTATTCATCAGCATTCTGAACAGTTGAAAGCAAATTTGTATTAAGATCAGGAACTAGCTTGGCTGAATCCCTTTCAGTGTTAGGAGAAATCACAAGAGAATATAGGAAATATTTACCCCATTTGTTTCCAACTAGCACTGGACAGGCTGCATGCCGTGTACTGTAATCTCCTTCTCCACTGGCAAACAGATTGTACCAGAAAACAGCAGTTCCCTGTGGAGAATAATACAAAATTATCTCTAAGTAAGATATCAGGTTATCACTTTTTGTAGGAATTAAATTTTCCTCTGCTCCTATGAGCAAGTACTCCTCTATGGCAGCATTGTATCTTTAATAAAATCCTAAAAATAAGACAATCATTTACAAAATTTTGGTGATCATATGAAAATGTTAATACCACAAAGTTGCTTGAGAAATCTTACAACAGCAAGATAGAGGGATAAACATCATATCAAACCCATTTTAGAATTGAAAACTTTTAAGTACTAATCATTGGTTGTTCATTACTTCTAGGTAATCAAGGTAAACTGTGCCATAAAAATATTCAAAATTTTACCTGGTATACCTAGTAAGTAAATTTTACCTAGTAAGGATTACATTATCTCTACCTTAAAAAATGTAATCCATTAATTAAACCAAGAAATCGAGGTGCATCTCTTCCTCAAAATTAGAATAACAAATCAACTTTACCTTTTTGGGCCAAACACTAGCTCCTACTTCAGGAAAAACCGTGGCTCCTCCTGCTGAAACATCACTCATCTATAAGAATTCCAGAGAAGTATTATCAGAAGCACTGGTATAACAAAGTTAAATATACCACTGTGAGGAAGACAGGATACTGCAGAGAATATGAGAACATCTGGACTTCTACCTAACATAGAAAGATTTGTACATGCTACTCAGTTTTTAAACAAAATAAGATACCATTTAGGTTTATATACTTAAGTAAAAAAAACAAAGAAATGATAGGAAGGGAGATAAGAGTATCTTTTATATCTTAGAGCCAGAGGTAGAGATTATTTAAAACCAATAAATCAAGTAATACAGGGGTATAATTATGCATTTATTGCACTGTAGTATAACCTCCCTGGGGGCAGGACTTTTCATTTGTTCATTGCTAAAGTAGTAACAGTAGGTGTGCCTACTAGGTATTTACCCAAAGTATGTGAAATCACTAATTAAAAAGGATATATGCACCTCTGTTTATTGCAGCATTATTTACAATGGCTAAATTATGGAAGCAGCCCCAGTATCCATTGAAAGAGGAATGGATAAAGAAGATGTGGTATATATACATAATGGAATATTATTCAGCCATAAAAAAGAATGAAATCTTGCCATTTGCAATGACATAGATAGAGCTAGAGAGTATTATGCTAAGTGAAATAAGTCAGACAGACAAATACCATATGATTTCACTCATATGTGGAATCAAAGGGGAAAAAGAAAGAAACCAAGAAACAAACTCTTAACTATAGAGAACAAACTGATGGTTACCAGAGGGGAAGTCAGGGGTGGATGGGTTAAAGAGGTGATCGGGATTAAGGAATGTACTTGTGATGAGCACTGGGTAATGTTTGGAAGTGTTGAATCACTAAATTGAATACCTGAATCTGATATCACACTGTATGCCAACTATACTGGAATTAAAAATCTTTAAAAAATTTTAAAATGTAACCTAGAATAAAAACAAATCTTCCAAAGTGAGGAAGCACATGGACAAAAATCAAAGATTGGATCACAAAGCAAAACCCAAGTATGCTACATTCAAGAGTCACATCTAAAACAAGGGACTTATAAACACTGAAAACAAAAGATTTGCCAGGCAAATGTTATATCAAAGAAAACAAAGTTTGATCTTAATATGAGAAACAGTTTAAATCAAAATAAAAGCATTAAGTGAGATAAATAAGGATATTTACTATGATAAATACATCATCAGTAGCAAAGAGCTATCAGCTCTGTAAGCAATGTAAAAAAAAAAACAACCGAGAAATGAAAAAATTGTGCTAAATGGTCCATCTGGGAATAGTAAAACAATGGGGGGAGTAGAGAGATGAATTACTAATCAAATATATAATTAAAGGAGAACAAAATAAGTAGTAATTAACATAAAATCTAATGGTAAAATCTAATATTTATGGCTATTGGACCAAATAATATAGCATCAATATTCAAAAAGGTAAAAAATGTTTAATGTCTCTTAAACATCAGAAAAGATGATCAACCTCTCTTGGTAAGAGAAATGCAAATTAAAGCCACAATAACTGCCCGTCTAATAAGTGAAAGATGTACAGATCAAAGTCTAACAAACCTCACATGTAAAGGTGGGATATAAATTGGTACAATTATGGAGAGCTCATCTTTAGAAAGTATACAAGATTTCACAGCATGAATTTTGTATAATGTATCAGCTTCTCCTCTGGTTTTCCCTGTGTGATAACTTAGTTGTATTACAGTACTTAAATCCTTTTTTATTGTATCTTAAATCTTTTTGGAAACAGATAAAGTTGTAAGAGGGAGGGAGGGTGAATAAGACGACAGGAAGGTGAGAAGGCAGGTTGAATAGGGGGAAAGAGGAATGGAGGAAATAGGGTAAAAGACACACAGGGAAGGTGGCAGGGAGCAATGAAGAAAGAAAATGAGACTGAGGAGAGATACACCGATTTTGGTAGGGAGTGAGAAAAAACAGCAAAAATAGATGCCATTTTCATATCATTCAAATGGGGATGGGGGTAGAAGGTGCAATGAAATAAGCAAAATTTAAGTCTTGATATAAAATACATCTTTTTGGGCACCTGATGGCTCAGTGGGTTAAAGCCTCTGCCTTCGGCTCAGGTCATGATCTCAGGGTCCTGGGATTGAGGCCTGCATCAGGCTCCCTGCTCAGCAGGGAGCCTGCTTCCTCCTTTCTCTGCCTACTTGTGATCTGATCTCTCTCTCTGTGTCAAATAAATAAAATCTTAAAAAAAAATACATCTTTTTAAGTTAACAAAGGCTACAACATTGTAGATTATATTTTCCAAATACTATACCATTAGATCCTGTCTCACCTGTTCCTTTTACATGATACTTACACTCTTATCGAGTGGTAAGGTCTATGTCCTCTCCCCCTGAACCTTGTAATTGCCTTAAGAGAATGCAGGAGAGTGACATTATTTGACTTCTGAGGGTAGGTCATGAAAATGCCATGGATTTCAGCCTTGCTTTCTGTGGAGATGTGAGCTCTTGTAATCCAGTCACCATGCTGGGAGGAAGCCCAGACCACATGCAGGTATTCTGGCCAAAGCCAGTCTGAACCTCAGCCTTCAAAATGACCCCAGTGCCAGTCATCCTCTGACTGCAAATGCATGAAAGATCCAGAGCAAGAACCAGGAGTGAAGCCTGTTCAACCTCACAACCAAGAAAGATAAAAAGTAATTCTAATCCAGTTTTGTGGTGATTTGTTATGAAGCAGTAGAGAAGTGGAGCAAATATTATGACCAAAGCTAAGACTGTTCATATAACCTAAACATATAGAAAAAATTAAAAAGTGTCATACTTTTTATCTTTTGGTTTGTTTTTTTAAAGATTTTATTTATTTGACAGAGAGCACAAGTAAGAAGAGCAGCAGGCAGCAGGAGAGGGAGAAGCAGGCTCTCTGCCGCACAGGGAGCCTGATGTGGGACTCGATCCCAGGACCCTGGGATCATGACCTGAGCCAAAGGCAGCAGCGGCTTAACCAACTGAGTCACCCAGGCGCCCAAGTATCCTACGTTTTGAAACTTTAATAAACAATGTGAAAATGGTTACTCTTAATGGGGCTACCAGGGTGCTAGAATGTGCTCTTGATCTGGCTGCTGCTTATATCAGATGTGTTCACTTTGTGAAAATTTATTAAGTTATAGTACTTAGAATTTGTATACTTCTAATATATCAACAAAAAATTCAAAAGTTTAAAATGTGTGTGAATATATACAGAGATGCCTATATATGCATATTAACAGTCCATACTCCAAAAGATCAATGATTGTTTTTAAGTAGAGAGACTGTTAGTAATTTTAGCATTCTTATTCAGGTTTTAATATTACAATTTGAAGAAGTTACAAATGCAAAAAAAACCCTCCCTTTATTCAGTTGTAAAAACTTCAAATTAGAATGTTACATAAGGGCTAAGGAAAACAAACATCTGAACACATCAAAATAAATGTCAGGTAATAAAATCCCACCTTAAAAATTTTAGCTGTAACTTACATAAAACAGCCATGTAGCAATTCTATTTCCTGTCCCCAGCTCTTTGAAAGCATCTGGTTCATCTTTCTGTGAATAAAACACAGTGAATTCAATGGTATAAAATTCAGTAATGCAAATTATCTAGTGGAAACTAAACACCAGTAATATGCTAAAGGATATGCCAAAAACCACCCAAAAAGGTTCATTTGTAATGTCTAGGGCACAATGTATAGCAGACACTCAAACACTTGTTAGATGTCAATTCAGCCTGTACAGTGAATACTTTTGGTAAGACCACTGTAGGGGAAAACCCCAGATTTATTAGCCTAAATAATGAAAACCAGTATCTACTATCCACAGATTAACAAAATTCATACCTATAGTTTTGCTTCAAAAAAACAAAAAACAAGACATGAGGGCCTCAGGTACATTCATGAACTCTATTCTCTGTGGGTAAAAAATTTACCTTGAGATTTACTTTGAACTCACGATCCACTCAAATGTTTACTGCTACTATGCTTTCATTATTTTGGACAGTCAGCACTTTAATCTGGCTGGAGAATTCACCACTGGGCTATTAAAATCTAAATTAAAGACTCCTGGGTGGCTCAGTTGGTTAAGCATCTGCCTTTGGCTCAGATCATGATCTCAGGGTCCTGGGGCCCTATTTAATTTTTAAAAAATATTTCTCTCTGATTTCATTTTACATTAAGATTTTATTTGTTTGACAGAGAGAGAGCGTGTGCACAATCAGAGGAGCTGCAGATGGAGAGGGAGAAACAGGCTCCCCACAGAGCAGGGAGCCTGACATGGAGCTCGATCCCAGGACCCCAGGATCATGACCTGAGCTAAAGGCAGATGCTTAATCGACTAAGCCACCCATGTGCCCCTAGAATTCATGTAATTATGATAAAGCTTAATTAAGATTTGATAATGTATATATAATGTATAGCTTAATGTGAAAAAAGTTACATCTTTTTATCAAATTGCCTCAATATTATTTATTCTCCAGTGTTTCTCTACATCTACTTTGTATTTTTTATCTTCCTATCTCTTAGCGTATTCTTCTAATTTCTTCAGATTCATCAGCTAATTCGCTAATTTACTTCAACCATCTCTAATCTGTTTTAATTTATCCAAACTTTAAATTTCAACAATTACTTTTTTCTCCCTATAGCTATTTCAAATTGTTTTTCAAATATGTTAAATCATTCTGGAAATTTAGTATTTATCCTTCAGTTTTTAAAAATATTATACAGTTATTTTATATTCTGTATCTGATAATTGAAGTACCTAATATCATGAAGGCATCTAAATCTGTTCGTTACTTCAGTCTCACCAATGGTGTCTTATTACCAGTTAGTAATTTCTTTTTTAATATTAGAGTTCATATTCGGCTGACCTTCATCTTTAAAATTTCTGAGGTGTTATAATGAGGATGCCTGTTTTCAGGGACGACCCAAGTTTGTTTCTTCCAGGTACCAAGGAGTACTACCTAACTGAACAACTTTACTCTTCCAGGGCAGTGAAAATTCAAATCCAAGGTTCATGTGGGAACAGGTCTATGCTTTCAAACTCCCAGAAAAGGCTCTCGTACACATTACATACCCCCCAGGGTGATGACAGGCAACTCTCCTTAAGGCTCATAACTCAAAGCAGATTATTTTCAAGGCTATTCTTTCTCTGAGGGTGTAATCCTTTTGGAGATTTGGGTTTTATGCATGGGTCTCTCAGGTTCAGTAGCTTACACAGTGGTAGGTCCTCTCACAAAGCTGTTAGTTTCCAAAGCATTACATTCCTGGAGGCACGTGCCTTCAGCTTTTTTGCCACCCCCTTTAACTCTAATTTTAGTTTCTAGGTTTTCTTTGTTCATTTTGCCTTTGAGAATTTCCTTTACTTTCTTCCAGGCTCAGCAATGCATTTAAAACTAATTTTTTTTTTTACTGTGTATCTAAGGGTTTTTACCGCTAAAAGATTTTATAGGGTATCTATTCCACCATGCTTCCACAAACTGCAAACAGACTATAAATTTTTAATACTAAAAGAACAGAACAAGTCATACCTGAGCTTCAGGAGAACTCCTACGTTCATTTTTTTTTTTTTTTTTTTTTACTTACCCGTGCAAAATCAAAATGGGGTTCATACTGTCCTCCAACTCCGTAATTTGCTACCTGAAGGAGAGGAACAAAGTATGCATTATAAAGAATCAAGACTACTATTCAAAAAATTAAGTCCTATTTTTTTTAAGATTTTATTTATTTGACACAAAGAGATCACAAGTAGGCAGAGAGGTAGGCAGAGAGAGAGGGGGAAGCTGGCTCCCTGCTGAGCAGAGAGCCGGATTCGGGCCTTGATTCCAGGACCCTGGGATCATGACCTGAGCTGAAGGCAAAGGCTTTAACCCACTGAGCCACCCAGGCGCCCAATAAGTCCTATTTTGGCATCTTATATGTCATGGTTATGTACTCCTAGAGAAATGAGAAGCAAAGCAGTTTAAATCAATGAGAGTTCCTAAGGAACCAAGGATAAAAATCGAGCATAGCTACTATATAATTATTTTAGAACCTTAGTTAATATGCTTTTCTTTAGCAAATGTTTGGGGTACATGTTTTCCTTAAACTGAATCTGAATTAGAATTTTAAAATTAAAATGTTTAGAATTAAAATTTTCTAGAATTAAGAGTTTTGAGGTTTCTATTATTAATTTTTACGAAACACTTTCCTTTGGAATTTAAATCAAGACCCATGTTTTCCAAAGCCCAAAATGCTGGGAAACTCCAATCTATTTTAATAAAATCTCCTATGTATTTTTTTTTTTACCCTAAGGTAAAAGAGAGAGGAAGTTAACATGAAACTTAATTATTCCTGCTGGAGGGTGCTAACAATTTCAGTTGGTAAGGACAATCCCAGTGTGAAGCACCAAAAGGAAGTAAGAAAAGTTTCTGGTCTGGTCTGAGTGTAAGTTCTAGCTTTCTTAGTTATGATATATGTAACTTTCAATACAGTATTAGTTTTCTCATTTGTAAAAACTAAGGAGAATGATTCCTTCCTTGCATCCCAATATGACACCATGAAAGGAGAATGTGATTTAAATAGCACTGCTAATGAAATGAAAGGAAAACATAATTAAAAGAGTGTTGCCCACAGCAAAATCCAAGTCCTATGTAAATTATTACTCTGGATATTTGATTCCTTATGTTGTAGATATGTTGGGTAGGATCAGCCTACTAACTAAAACTGTATCAAGTAGCTTGAAAAATTCTGTGAAGGTTAAGCAGATGAGAATAAACACAGATCAGGAAAGAAAAAGCTATATACAAGAGTTTTTAAATAAGATAACGAATACCGAGGAAGTTGTAGATTACCAATGAATAAATGGCAACTTAAGCAGATTTAAATATAGGCAACCCTTCTTTGCAAAGTTCCAAAATGCATAAGGTTTAGCTAATCATTAACACCAGACCCCTAAAAGCATAGCTTAAATTTCAGTTACCACAGCATATTAACTGTAATTGAATAAAGTACTAATGTTGCTGCTAGCGCTTTAAACCAGAAATAACTATGTAAATAACAGCTGCACATGATGATCAATTACTAATCCTATCACTTCTTTCAAAGTATCAATGATTGGTCACTGCACATCTGTTACTCAGTTCATGCACAGGCAGCAAAATAAGTGTTTCCTCCCCATGTGGTACTTTACAAAAATGGATAGCTGGAAGAGGGAACTGGCTAACAAAATTAACGTACAGCACAGAAATGGGGAGTAATGATGCTGTAAGTAAAATTCAAATCACACCTAAATGGAGACATGGAAGCATTCTCCTTGTCAGTTCTTTTTTCTATTTGTGCTGTTCAAGAAACTCGAGATGTGCAGCCAGAGGAACTTGGTGAAGGCAAACTTATTAACATAAGGAAAGTGATTGTGATGGAAAGGGGAAAGATGTCTTGGAGGAAGTAATGTTGGAAAGAAATCTTCACAATAAAAAAAAAAACCCTCAGGGATACTTAATATTAAAAGCACAAAAGAAAAAATGTTGAAAACCCAAACTGAGAAGTATGACAATGTGCAAAGGCAGAGAAAACATGCTTAATCTGGATCATTTCACAATGAGAAGGAAAGGAATTTTTTTTTAAAGATTTTATTTATTTACTTGACAGATCACAAGTAGGCAGAGAGGCAGGCAGAGAGAGAGGGGGAAGCAGGCTTGCCACTGAGCAGAGAGCCCGATGCAGGGCTTGATCCCAGGACCCTGAGATCACGACCCGAGCCAAAGGTAGAGGCTCAACCCACAGAGCCACCCAGGCACCCATTTAAGCCATTCTTCATAAGTGCAAAGAAATAAAGCGCTTTAATTCTCAATATTCATAATATTTTAAATTACCAAGACAATTCAGTAGGGAAGAATTTTTTAAACACATGATGCTGGGACAACTGGATAGCCACAAGAAAAGAATGAAGTTGGACCTCTACCTTCATACCATATTCAAAAATTGAGTTAAAATGGATCTAAGATCTGAATGTACGGATAAAACTATAAAACTGTGACCTTGCATTAGGCAATGGTTTCTTAGCTATCTAAAGCACAAGCAATCAGGGACTTCTGAGAAAGATGGTAGAGCAGGAGGATCCTAGGCTCACTTCGTTCCATGGATATACCTACATAATACCTAAATCAGCATAAAAAACCCAGAAAATGACCTGAAGACTGACAGAACAGACTCTCCACAGCTAAATGTGAAGAGGCGGCCACAACGAAGAGAGCAGGAAGGGCTGAGACACGGTCGTGAGCCAAATGGACTGTGAGACTGACTGTGGGAGAGAGGGATACAACGGAGTGGAGAGGGTAGAGGACCAGACCCCGGCCTTAGGCATGCATGGGTATATGTACATGATGAATTCCTGTAACTTTGGCTTTGAAAATCAGAGGGGCCTGGCTTCTCAAGTTCTTACAATCAGTGGGGCTTACCACCTAGAACTTTAAAAATCACCAAGCTCAGCTCTGAGAGCTGGAGAGCTAGAAGAAACTGAGTCCCTGCCCTTAAACAGACAATCCAACAAAGAGTTCAGATGAGATACAGCAGAGAAGAGACCGTTTGAAAAATGCCTGGGGTATATAGGAAGGAGATTTATTTACTAATTTCAGAGCACGTGCCGGAGGAACGGGGATTTTGCGGATACTTCTGTAAGAACAAAAGAGCTAGAAGGTGCCAGTTCCCTCCCTCGTTCCCCCAGCCTAGATACACAGATATGTATGTGGGAACCAGGGCAGCAGAACACTTTCCTGCTAACAGTGAGAGCCGTGCCTCACCATTCTTCTGCAGACACGCCCCCTCCGTCCCAGGCAGCAGCAGGTCCCCTCACACAGCTGACCTGCATGAACCTTACTAACAACTCCTTCTCCCCTGAGCTCTTCTATGGACCCACCCCTCCATTCTAGCCTGGGCAGGAGTTTTCCCAGGGGCTGTAAGCCCTCTCCCGCAGCAAACCAGTGCAGATCTTGCTAGCACCATGAGCCCCAGCTCTCTCCAATACACCTTTAGCCAGAGTCCATCCAAAGCAGTGACACAAGCCTAGCAGGGTGCAAGTAGCCCTGACAGGGGCCTCCACCACTCCAAAGTGACTCCTGCCATGGGAAGAGGTGAAAATAAATACACCCATCACACTGGCCCAGCAGACGCCGCCCACCAAAAAAAACTTCTCAGGGCACCTTGCAGTCTAGTGCTACTGCATCTTTGGCAAGTGTCTGCTCTGACTCAAGGCCACGGTGCCCCCAGACTGGCCCACTAACAACACAGGGACCAAAACCTGCTCACAACAGGCAAGGAGAGCCACTGCACATGACCAGACTAAAGGCAAATGTGGCTCAGCCACAATAGGGTGCATGTGACATACAGAGGAAATACCCCTGGAGCACTGGGTTCTGGTGAACAGGAGACATTGCACTGCAGGGCGCTACGGGACCTCTTCTTCATAAAGCCACTACTTTACTTTCATAAAGCATGAGACATAGCTGACTTACTCACACAAAGAAACAGACACAGTCAGACAAAATAAGGGGACAGAGGAATAAGTTCCAAAAATGAAAGAAGAGGACAAAATTACAAGACCTAAGGGAAACAGAGGTAAGTAATATATCTGATAGAGAATTTAAAGTAATAGTCATAAAGATACTCACTCTACTGGAGAACAAAGTGAAGGACCCCAACAAAGAGATAGAAAACATAGAACCAATCAGATGAACAACTCAATAACTGAAATACACTAGAGGGAATAAATAGTAGAACAGAGGAAGTAGAACAACAGATCAACGACGTGCAGGACAGAGTAGTGGAAAGCAATCAAGTCGAACAAGAAAGAGAAAAAAAGATAATCAATGAAAATAGACTAAGAGAACTCAGTGACACCATCAAATGCAGTAATATCTGCATTATACAGATCCTAAAAGGGAAGAAAAGGAAGCAGAAAATTTATTTGAATAAATAATAGCTGAAAAGTTCCCAAATCCAGGGAAGGAAACAGAAATCCAGCTCCAGGAGGTACAGAGAACCCTCAACAAAATTAACATGAAGGTTCACACAAAGACACATAGTAATTAAAATGGCAGAAAGCAGCCATAGCGAATTTTAAGCAGCAAGAGAAAATAGTTACATAAAAAGAGAAACTTGATGAGGCTACCAGCAGATTTTTCAGCAGAAACTCTGCAGGCCAGAAAGGAGCGCCAGGATATAATCAAAGTGCTGAAAGAAGAAGGAAAAAAAAAAACCAAACAAACCTGCAGCCAAGAATACTCTATCCAGCAAGGCTATCATACAGAATAAAAGGAGAGATAGCTTCCAAAAAGAAGTTAAAGGAATTCATGATCACTAAACCAGCCCTATAAGAAATGTTAAAAGGTGACTCTTGAGTGGAAAGGAAAGACCCTAAGCAGAGTAAAAAGAGTAGGAAGCATAAGAGCAATAAAATCAAGCATGTCTATACAAATGAAGGGTTTCACAAAATAAAAGGATGTGGGGGTAGAGTAAAAATGTAATGATTTTAGAATGGATTCAAGCTTAAGTGATCTACTTAATATAGATTGCTATATGCATATGATGTTGTATATAAACTTCATAGTAGGGGCGCCTGGGTGGCTCAGTGGGTTAAGCCTCTGCCTTCGGCTCAGGTCATGATCTCAGTGTCCTGGGATCGAGGCCCGCATCGGGCTCTCTGCTCGGCAGGGAGCCTGCTTCCTCCTCTCCCTGTCTCTCTGCCTGCCTCTCTGCCTACTTGTAATCTCTCTCTCTGTGTCAAAAAAAAAAAAAAAAATCTTAAAAAAAATATATATATAAACTTCATAGTAGCTACAAATCGAAAACTGGTAACAGTTATGCAAAAATATAAAGAGAAAGGAATTCAAGTGTATCACTAAAGAAAGCCAGCAAAGCATGAAAGAGAAAAAAGGAACTACAAAAGAAACCATAAACAAGTAACAAAATGGCAATAAGTACATACCTGTCAATAATTATTTTGAATATAAATGGACTAAGCACTCCAATCAAAAAACAGGGTGGCAAAATGGATAAAAAAGCAAGACACATCTATATGCTCCTACAAGAGACTCACTTCAGACCTAAAGACACATGCAGATTGAAAGTGAAGGGATGAAAAAGAATTTATCAGGCAAATGGGAAGTGAAAGGAAAGCCAGGGTTGCAATACTTACATTGAACAAAACAGATTTTAAAACAAAGACTTTAACAAAAGACAAGGACACTATATAAAGAGGACAATCCAGTAAGAAGATATAACAATTGTAAATATTTTTGTACCCAACATGGGAGCACTGGAATACATAAAACAGCTAATAACAAATGTAAGGGGTGGGGAGGGTGCCTGCATAGCTCAGTGGGTTAAGCATTTGCCTTCCACTCAGATCATGATCTTAAGAGTCCTGGGATAGAGCCCTGTGTCGGGCTTTCTGCTCAGCAGGGAGTCTGCTTCTCCCTCTGCCCTTCTCCTCACTCCTGCTCTCTCTCGCTCACACTCTCTCTCAGATAAATAAAATTAAAAAAAACAAAGGAAATAATTGATAATAATACTAGGTGACTTTAACGCTCACATCAATAGACAGGTCATTCAAACAAAAAAAATCAGTAAGAAAAGAGTGGCTTTGGATGACACACTAAACCAGATGGTTCTAATAGATATACTCAGAACACTCCACCTTAAAACAGAATATACATTCAAATGCACATGGATAAACAGAATATACATTCAAGTTCACATGAACCATTCTCCAGAGTAGATCACACATTAGGTCACAAAACAAGTCTCAACAAATTAAAAAGATTAAAGTCATACCAAATAACTTTTTTGACCACAATGCTATAAAACTAGAAAGCAACCAGAAGAAAAAATCTGGGAAGAATACAAGTACATGGAGGTTAAATAACATGCTACTAAGCAGTGAATGGTTCAACAAGAAATTAATATAAAAAATACATGGAAACAAATGCAAATGGTTCAAAATCTTTGGGATGCAGCAAAAGCTGTCCTAGGAAGGAAGTTTATAGCAAGACCTACCTCAAAAACAAGAAAAATCTCAAATACACCACCTAACCTTACATCTAGAAGAGCTAGAAGAACAAACAAAACCCCAAACCAGTAGGAAAAAGAAAATAATGATTAGAGCAGAAATAAATGAAATAGAAACTCTGAAAACAGATCAATGAAACCAGAAGCTGATTCTTTGAAAAGATCAATAAAATTAATAAGCCTCTAAGCCAGATTCATCCAAAAAAAAAAAGAGGACTCAAATTAACAAAAGCAGAAATGAAAGAGGAGAAATAACAATAACAACACCACAGAAACACAAAGAATTCTAAGACAATGTTATGAAAAATTATATGGACAAACTGGACATAAACTGTACAACCTAGAAGAAATGGGTAGGCTCCTAGAAACATATTAACCTCCTAAAATCAAATCAGGAAAAAACAAAGTAGAGACTGATTTGGCAATGAAAACTGAATCAGTAATCAAAAACTTGCAACAAACAAATGTCCAAGAGCAGATGGCTTCACAGGTGAATTCTATTAAATATTTAAAGAAGAGTTATACTAATTCTTCTCAAACTATTCCAAAAATAGAAGAGGAAGGAATGCTTCCAAATACATTCTATGAGGCTAGCATTACCCTGATACCAAAACCAGGTAAGACACTACACAAAAAGAAAACTACAGGCCAGTATTTCTGATGAACACAAAAATCCTCAACAAAATATTAGCAAACCAAGTTCAACAATACATTAAAAAACTCATTCAACATGGGGCACCTGGGTAGCTCAGTAAGTGGCTGGCTCTTGATTTCAGCTCAGGTCATGATCTCAGAGTCCTGGGAGTGACTCCCATGTTGGGCTCCACGCTTAGGGGGAATCTGCTTGAGAATTCTGTCTTTCCCTATCTCTCTGCCCCTCCTCCTCTTGCTCTCTCTCTCTCTCTCTCAACATAAATAAATAAATTTTGAAAAAAATACAACTCATTCACCACGATCAAGTGGGACTTATTCCTGGTATATATGCAAGCATGATTCAGTATTTGCAAAACAATCACTGTGATATGTCACATCAGTAAGAGAAAGGATAAAAACCATGTGATTATTTCAATAGATTCAGGAAAAGTCTTTCACAAAGTACAACATTCATTCATGATACAAACCTTCAACAAAGTAGGTTTAGAGGGAACACAGTAACATGATAAAGGCCACATATGAAAAATTGACAGTTATTATAACACTCAATGATGAAAAACAGAACTTATCTCCTCAAGTTAGGAAAAAGACAAGGATGTCCATTCTTACTAGTATTGGGAGCTGTAGCCACATCAATCAAACAAGAAAAATAAACAGAAGGCATTAAGATTGGTAAGGAAGAAGTAAAACTTTCATTATTTGCAGATGACATGATACTATACATAGAAAACCCTAAAGACTCCACCAAATAAACTACTTGAACTGATAATTCAGTAAGGTCACAGGATACAAAATATACAGAAATCCATTTGCATTTCTATGCACTGATAATGAAGTAGCAGAAAGACATGAGGAAAGCAGTCCCGTTTACAATTTAACCAAAAATAATAGCTAGGAATAAACCCAACCAAGGAGGTAAAAGACCTGTACTCAGAAAACTACCGAACACTGACTAAAGAAATTGAAGATGACTATAAAACACTGATGAAAGGAACTGAAAGAGAAAGCTATTCCATGCTCATGAACTAGAAAAACAAATACTGTTAAAATGCCCATACTGCCTGGAGCAACCTACAGATTGAATGCAATGCCTATCAAAATACCAACAGCATTTTTTATGGAACTAGAACAAAGAATACAAAAATTTGTATGGAACCACAAAAGACCTCCAATAGCCAAAGAAATCTTTTTTTTTTTTTCCTTAAAGATTTTATTTATTTTGAGAGAGAGGGAGAGAGACAGCACAAGCAGAGGGGAGGGGCAGAGGGAGAAGGAGAAGCAGTTCCCCTGTCAAGCAGGGAGCCAGACTTGGGGCTTATTCCCAGAACTCTGGGATCACGGCCTGAGCCGAAGGCAGACGCTTAACTGACTGAGTCACCCAGGGACCCCCTAGCCAAAGCAATCTTGAAAAAGAACAAAATGGGGGGTAATCCCAGATACCAAGAAATACTATAAAGCTGTAGTAATCAAAACAGTATGATTATCAGCACAAAAAGAGATACACAGATCAAGAGAACAGAATAGAAAACCCGGAAATAAACCCATGACTATATGGTTAATAAATCTTTGACAAAGGAGGCAAGAATATGCAATGGGAAATAGAGTCTCCTTTAAAAATGGTATTGGGGGGGCGCCTGGGTGGCTCAGTGGGTTAAAGCCTCTGCCTTCGGCTCAGGTCATGATCTCAGGGTCCTGGGATCGAGCCCCACATCGGGCTCTCTGCTCAGCAGGGAGACTGCTTCCTCCTCTCTCTCTGCCTGCCTCTCTGCCTACTTGTAATCTCTCTCTGTCAAATAAATAAATAAAATATTAAAAAATAAAAAATAAAAATAAAAAATGGTATTGGGAAAACTGGATAGCAACATGCAAAAGAATGCAACTGAACCACTTGCTTATACCATACATGAACATAAACTTGAAATGGATTAAAGGACCAATGTGATACCTGAAACCATAAAAATCCTAGCAGGAAGCACAGGCAGTAATTTCTTTGACATTGGCTGTAGCAAGATTTTTCTAGACATGTCTCTTGTGGCAAGGGAAACAAAAGTAAAATAAACTACGGGGACTACATCAAGATAAAAAGCCTCTGCACAGCAAAGGGAACAATCACAAAACTAAAAGGAAAGCTACTGAATGGGAGAAGATACTTGAAAATGACATATCTGATAAAGGGTTGGTATCCAAAATACAAAAGAATTTATACACCTCAACACCCAAAACACAAAGAATCCGATTTTAAAATAGGCATAAGACATTTCTCCAGAGATGACATATAAATGGCCAAAAGACACATGAAAATATGCTCAACATTATTCATCATCAGGAAAATGTAAATCAAAAGCACAATGAGATACCAGCTCACACTAGTCAGATTGGGTGAAATAAAAAATGCAGAACAACAGGTGTTGGCAAGGTTGTGGAGAAAAAGGGACCCTCATGCACTGTTGGTGGGAAGGTAAATTGGTGCAGCCACTGTGGAAAACAGTATGGAAGTTCCTCAAAAAATTAAAAATAGAATTACCACATGATCCAGTAATTCCAGAATAAAAAAAAAAACCAATTCAAAAAAAAATGCACCCCCACATTTACTGGAGCATTATTTACAACAGCCAAATTTTAGAAGCAACTCAAGTGTTCATTAACAGACGAATGGATAAAGTTATGGTATATAAACACAATGAAATATTACTTAGCCAACAAAAGAGTGAGATCTAGCCACTTGCAACAACATGGGTGGACCTAGAGAGGATAAAGCTCAGTGAAATAGAGAAAGACAATTACCATATGATTTCACTCATTTGTGGAATTTAAGAAACAAACAAAGGATAAAAGAGATAAACCAAAAAACAGACTTAACTGTAGAGGATGGTTACCAGATAGGAGATGGGTGGTGGGGATGGGTGAAACAGATGATAGGGATTAAGAATACACTTATCATGATGAGCACTGAGTAACGTAGAAAACTGCTGAATCACCATATTGTACTTCCGAGACTAATATAAAATTGTATGTTAATTATACTGGAATTTAGTAAAATAGAAAGAAAAGAAAAAGAAAGCATAAGCATCTAAAAAAACCCCAAAGCTAAAAAACAAAAAAAGACCTATCAGACTTCATCAAAATTAAAAATTTTGTGCCAAAGGACACCATCAAGAAAATGAAAGATGACCTACAGAATGGGAGAAAATATTTGCAAACCATGTATCTGATAATGCTCCTATATCCAGAATGTAAAAAGAATACTTACAACTCAACCATAAAAACACAAACAACCCAATTAAGAAATAGTCAAAGAATTGGAACAAAAATTTTTTCAAAGAAATAAATGGCAAATATGCACCTGAAAAGATGCTCAGCATCATTAACCATCAGGGAAATGCAAATGAAAACTATAATGAGGAAAAAAAAAACAGACAAGAACAAGTGTTGACAAGGATGTGAACAACCATAATCCTCATATACTGCCAATGGAATTATAAAATTGTGCAGCCATCTTGGAAAACAGTTTGGCAATTCCTCAGATGTTAAAGTTACCACATGACTTAGCAATTCCATACACACACACACACACGAGAAATTTGTTTGTACAAAGCTTGCACACAAATGTTCATAGCAGCATTAGTTATTATAGTCAAAAAGTATAAACAACCCAAATATCCTTCAGCTGACAGATACATGAAGTTGTGGTACATCCAAACAATGGAATATTGTTCAGGCATGAAAAAGAATAAAGGGCTGATACATTGAAAACGTTATGTTAAGTGATACAAGCCAGATTCAATAAGCCACATATTGTATTATTCCATTTATATGAAATATCTAGAAAGGCTAATTCAGAGACCGAAAGGAGATTAGTAGTTTCCAGGGGCACTGGGGAGAGGGAACGGAGAATGACTGCTTAAAGTTTTTGAAGTGATGAAATAGTCTTACAGTTAGGTAGTGGTAATAGCTGCACAAACATGTGCATATAATAAAACCAGGGTAATTTTATGGTATGTGAATACTATCTTAATAGAAAAGAGAAAAAGACACATTAAAAAAAAAACCAAAACAACTGCCCCTGGTTGTCTGACAGGTTTAGTTAGGAATGACACAAAATTATAGTAATGTTACATATTGTTCATGCCCTATAAATTTATACTTAAGAGTTTTTAATGTTTCATAAAGGAATTTTAGAGACCACAGAGTAATCCTAATTTTTCCCATTGATTATTATTAATATCAGTTTGCTTGGTTTCAGCTTGCATATTCGCTTTTAGGTTCCCCAAATCTCCTACAATACCTATCCAGTGCCTGTGCAATGTTAGGAATCTCATCTGAAGCATCTTTTGAAAAAATGTAAAGAAATAATGTGATAGCATATAGTTTAAGGATGATGTGATTACCTACCTGTAACTCCTCTGCTGTGGAAACATCTAGACCTGTTAGATCTTGTATTCTCATATTAATTCGAGACACCACAGGGTTTTCATAACCAGAGAGCCAGGCACTAAGAACAAGAAGAGAATATTACATATAATGTTTCAATACAGAAAGACAGCCATCATTTTAAAAACTTTATTATATGGGACAATAAGCCTTTATCTATAACCATTTAGTTGGCTTGCTTGTTTGATATGATTTTTACTAGTGTTGTAATTTTTTTTTAAATGCTATGTTTTACAGTTAAAGGTTAGAAAAGAAAAAACTAGGGCGCCTGGGTGGCTCAGTGGGTTAAAGCCTCTGCCTTCGGCTCAGGTCATGATCTCAGGGTCCTGGGATCGAGGCCCGCATCGGGTTCCCTGCTCGGCGGGGAGCCTGCTTCCTCCTCTCTCTCTGCCTGCCTCTCTGCCTACTTGTGATCTCTCTGTCAAATAAATAAATAAATAAAATCTTTTAAAAAAAAAAAAAGAAAAAACTCATTTATTACAGTTTCTTTGAAAACAGTTGGATTAATGTTAAGAAGGCTATTTAAGAAGCCATATATAGGGCTATTACACTGAGAATTTTTTTAAATTCTGTAAAAATACATACCAAACTGAAAACAATTTTTCTTTTTACATAAATAAGGTATAAGAACTGACTGGGGTGGAGGTCATTCACAGGATTTTTAGCCTGATTTATACAGTATAAATACTTTATAAAAAACAGATTCATGTAGGGGCACTTGGGTGGCTCAGTCAGTTAAGCATATGACTCTTGATTTTGGCTCAGGTCATGATCTCAAGATTATAAGACTGAGCTCTGTGTTGGGCTTCTCCCTCAGTGGGGAGTCTGCTTGGGAGTCTCTCTCCCTTTCCCTTTGCCCCTCCCCCTGCTCACACACACTTTCTTTCTCTCTAAAATAAATAAATCTTAAAACAAATTTCATGTATTACTTGCATAAATAAAAATAAATTTTTAAAGGTACCAAAACACACCCAGTAGGAGGACTATAATAAAAACAGTTGGACAGGAGCATCTGAGTGGGTCAGTCAGTTAAGCGCTCAATTCTTAGCTCAGAACCTGATCTTGGGGTTTTGAGTTCAAGCCCCATGTTGGGCTCCATGCTGGGCATGGAGCCTATTTAGAAAACAAAACAAAACAAAACAAAAAGATGGACAATAACAGGTGCTGGTGAGAATGTGAAGAAACCCTCATACATTGCTGGTGGGAATGTAAAAATGGGGCAGCCACTTTAGAAATCAGTTTGGCGGTTCTTCAAATTGTTAAATATACAGTTACCATATGACTTAGCAATTCCACTTCTAGGTATATACCCAAGAGAAATTAAAACATAAGTTCCTAAGTTCATATAAAAACTTGTACATGAGTGTTCATAGCAGCATTATTAATAATGCCCAAAAAGTGGAAATAATCCAAATATTCACCAACTGATAAGTAGAGACATAAAATGTGATACAGCCATATGATGGATTACTGTGCCATGAGAAGGAATCGGTACTGATATGTGCCACAGTATGGATGAACCTCGAAAACATTATGTTAAATAAGCAAGATACAAAAGACCACATACTATGATTCCATTTATAGGAAATATCCAGAATAGGCAAATCAACAGATAGAAAAAGTAGATCATTGGTTGCCAGAGGAAGGAGGAAATGGGGAGTCACTGCCAATAAGTACAAGCTTTCTTTCTGGGGTGATGGAAATGTTTGGAAATGAGATAATAGTAAAGGTTGCACAACTAAAAAGACTAAAAACCATTGAATTATAAACTTTAAAGGAGTGAATTTTATGGTATGGGAATTATAGCTAAATTAAAAAAGGCACCCCAAATTAAGCTATCTCCTTTGCATATGCTTTTTTCCTGGTCTATCAGCCACTTTCTTTCTTCACTTCTCTCATCGACCTCTGATTCCATGAGCCATCATTTCAACAACATTCTTGCTAAATGCCTAAAGTAAACTGCCTGGCAAAAAATATTATCCTCAATGAATTTTTTTCTCTAAGCTCATACCTGTGTCACCAAACCCTACTGGAGAAAGTGATGAAATAGGGCAAATGTGTTCCATTGATAATTCATGAACACCAACTTCAAACGGGACCTTCGTACTCCTTCTACTCTGAACCCCAACCCACCTCAGCTTCCCCCTCCTTCAGAGAAAACAAACCATACAATCTATCTACATTTGCGTCTGTTTAGTTCACCTAGTTCCTTCATTCCAGTTCCAAAGAGGAAATTTCTCTCCGTTATCTAAGGTTAATCCTCTCCCTTAGATTCTGTAATTTTCTGACATTCTGGGAAGCATAAATTATTGATTAGCCCTTTTCTCTCTTACATAATCAACTTTGCTTCCCAATTCCTCCCATAGCTTTTAATTGAGCTTAAGTCTCTCTCCCTTAAATAAATAAATAAACATTGGGTGCCTGGATAGCTCAGCTGATTGTTTGCCTTCTGCTCAGGTCATGATCCCAGGGTGCTGGGATCAGGTCCTGCATTGGGCTCCCTGCTCGGCATGGAGTCTGCTTTTCCCTCTAGTACTTCCCCCACTCATGTGCTTGCTCGCTCTCTCAAATAAAATTTTAAAAAAATCTTTAAAAATAAACAAACATACATAAAAAATTCTTTCCCTCAGGGCACCTGGGTGGCTCAGTCAGTTAAGTGTCTGACTTCAGCTCAGGTCATGATCCAGGGTCCTTGGATCAAGCCCCACATCGGGCTCCCTGTTCAGCAAGGAGTCTGCTTATCCCTCTGCCCCTCCCCCTACTTGTGCTTGCTTGCTCTCTCTCAAATAAAATCTTAAAAAATTCTTCCCTTCAAGGCCCTGTCCTCCTCCAGCTACCAATCTCTTTTTCCTCCCTCTGTAAGGCAACTTTTTCCACAGGATCATTTCTTTAAGAGTTTATTCTTAAGTAATTTCTACACCCTTTGTGGAGCTTGAACTTACAACCCCAAGATCAAGAGTCATATGTTCTACCAATGAGCCAGCCAAGAGCCCCAATCCTTAATCCATTCCAATCTAGCTTCATTCCCTTACCACTCCATCAAAACTGTTCTTGCTAGTATCACCCTTAACTACAGTGCTACTAAATCTAACAAGATTTTTCCAATTCTCCTTGTATTTGCTCTTTCAGTAACAGAACTGTTCATCCTTCTTTAAACTCCTCCTCACTCATTCTCCAGGATTCCCTCAGTCTCTCTGGTTGCTCAGCTTTGGTCTCCTTTGTAGCCTCTCCCACTATATTCTCTCTCTCCAGGTGCCCCAGCATCACTTCTTCAAGAACATGTTCCATCTAACCCCAAGGCTAGTGCACATGCTCTTCTCTCTACCCAGAATATTCTCTTTCCCTTTGCAAAGATCAGACTTTAGATTATCAATTTAGCCATCTCTTCTTCAGAGAAGCCTTGACTCCTACCCAAACTGCTTAATTTTTAATAAGAGGAAAGGGAAGAAGGAGGAAGAAGTTGTTTTTACTAATCACAACATTAAATTGACATGACATGCTATTAGAAATGAATCAGGAATAGGGGCGCCTGGGTGGCTCAGTTTGCTAAGCAGCTGCCTTCGGCTCAGGTCATGATCCTGGGGTCCTGGAATCAAGCCCTGTGTTGGGCTCCCTGCCCAGCAAGAAGCCTGCTTCTCCTTCTCCCACTGCCTGCTGCTCTGCCTACTTGTGCTCTCTGTCAAATAAATAAAATCTTAAAAAAAAAAAAAAAAAAAACTGAACCAGGATAAATAATACTGTTAGAAAATGGACATTTCTCACATCCATTTCAAAAGAAAATATATGGGATTCTTCTTAATCTGATGGACTGATTTCAGTAAAATCATTTTAAAAATAGTAAATAACATACTTTCTCAAACTATGCTAAGAAGTTGTCAGAAAGGCAGATATAAAATCTATAATGAGGGCGCCTGGGTGGCTCAGTGGGTTAAAGCCTCTGCTTTCGGCTCAGGTCATGATCTCAGGGTCTTGGAATCAAGGCCTGCATCGGGCTCCCTGCTCAGAGGGGAGCCTGCTTTCCCCCCCCTCTCTCTCTGCCTGCTTCTCTGTCTCCTTGTGATCTCTCTCCCTCTGTGAAATAAATAAAATCTTTATAAAATAAAATAAAATAAAATCTATAATGATAAGAATTGACAGGATTATGGGCACCTGGATGGCTCAGTTGGTTAAATGTCTGCCTTCGTTCAGCTCAGGTCATGATTCCAGGGTCCTGGGATTGAGCCCTGCAGGCTCTCTGATCAGTGGGGAGTCTGCTTCTCCCTCTCCCTCTGCCCCTCCTCATTTGCTCTCTTTAATGCGCATGCTAATATATAAATAAAATCTTAAGAAAAAAAAATTCATAGGATTAGGACTGTATTTTGAAACATTAAGATCATCACTTTTTTAGCTTTACATTAATGCACCTTTCTCATTGGTAAGGCGATTTTTTGCTGTGGATGACACAATGATTAGCAAGTCTCTTCTTAAGTAAGATACACTCTCTGGTTCAAGACTAAAGTGAGTTTTCTAATTTTTCCCTCTCTTGGAACACAGGTAACTATCTTTTTCTTGTGTATGCAGGTAAGCAAACATTGTGAAATGCAGCTACTGCAATCTTCTAATTTTTATTCTCTCACAATTAAACAGGGGCAATTATTTATTATTAAGAATAAGATTTTGGGGTACCTGGATGGCTGAGTCGTTAAGTGTCTGCCTTCAGCTTAGGTCATGATCGCCATGGTCCTGGGATCGAGCCCTGAATTGGGCTCCCTGCTCAGCAGGACTCCTGATTCTCACTCTCCCACTCCCCCTGCTTGTGTTCCCTCTCTTGGTATCTCTCTGTCAAATACATAAATAAAATCTTTAAAGAAAACAAAGAGGAGGAGGAGGAGAAGACTTCGAGGGGCGCCTGGGTGGCTCAGTCAGTTAAGCCTCTGCCTTCAGCTCAGGTCATGATCTCAAGGTCCTGCGGTCAAGCCCTACATCGGGCTCCTTACTCAGCAGGGAGTCTGCTTCTCCCTCTCCCTCTGCCTCTGCCTCTGCCTGCCACTCCCCTGCTTGTGCTCTCTCTCTCAAATAAATAAAACCTTAAAAAAATTTTTTTAATTATATTAAAAATTTTTAAAAATCTGAAACACTTTGTTTTAAATTATCAAGGCTTCTGAAATACTGCTTAATACTAGTTTTCCATTTTGATGTATGACCTGATACATGACATATTTGATCTGTTAATAGTTTCTTCTATCAACTATACTTTGCCCTCAGTAGGGGTTAGTGTTGTAGTTTCAAACAACTTTTACAGAAATAGATTTTAAAATAAGTTTTAATTTCACTGAATGGAGATTATCACTCATGTACCTGTAGAAAGTAATTTGAGTACATACATATTTGCCTACATACATGTGTGTATATATGTGTGTTTTTAAAGTAAGCTACTTTTACCATTAAAATAAACCAGACTACAGGGACAAACTATGAGAAACAGTTTGTCTTCCTTAGAAATCCTTTTCTAGGTTGAAGAGGGCAAGTAGTTTGCTGAATGATGTGATGAGGCTATGGGCTTTTCCTCATCTCTTAACTCCACCTAGCCATGCCTCACCACCACAGCCACATGCATGTCTACTTCCTCAGCAGCCCAAGCCTCTAATGTGTCAAAAACAGGTGGCTGTTGACTGAGCATTCAGTGCTGCTTGCAGTCTTTCAATAACTCTGTCTCCATTTTATCTCCAACCTTGACACCAAAGAAACTATCCACAAGCTCAAGAATACCTTCCTCTGCAGAATACGTAAGTCAAGGTTTCTGTTTCTACCCTCCCTGAAGAACAGAAACACACCTTCATTCCAGCTTTTCTCCATTTCCTAGCTACTGAACAACATCTTCAATGAATGCTGCTCTTATTCTTCCAGCTGTAAAATGCTGCCTTCCACACAAAGGCATCTGTATCCGTACCACGGTCTTTCCATCCAGAAATCTCTGGCAGCACGCATTATCTACCACAGCCTAGATCATCTATTGCAGATCATCCGCCCCATCCCCAAATGATGCAGAGGTCAAAATACCCTATCCTAATGGGAATCCTCTTCAGCCTGTTGCCTCAAAAGGATTGAGGTCCTGCTGGCACTCTTCTTTCCAAGAGGGAAGAAATATTTTTCTCTGCAGTTAATTCTTAACATTTTCTCTGATATAATAAGATGCTCTTCACAAAAGCAATCATGCTTGTACTTTTGATATATAACAAGCGACAGTGACTTTGGTGGGCATCTGCTGGATGGTATTATGGGAATCACCCTTGGTCTAGAAGGTGCAGGGTGGTGGCAGGTGTACCCCCAGAACCATTCATCTCAGAGCAACTGCCTGCAACTGAGCACATCAGAGAGAGGCTATCTCCATGCCCCTGGAAGTGGAGAAGGCAGCTGCCCTAATGTTTTTATAGTACTATATATCTTACTTTGTAGAATTTATCACAGTAATTGTATATTATTAGTTAATTAAGGTAAGATGTCTTCATTCAACTACTAGTCCCAAATACATATAAATTCTGCCTGGTTTTGCTCACCACTATATCTGCAGAACCTATTACAGTGCTTGGCACATAGCAGATGCTCAATAAATATTTGCTGAATGAAGAAATGAATGAGTCATAGAGACTTCTCAGGACTATTCCAAGATTTATTCTATTTTACCATAATTACTTTTCTGGCGATCCCTTGCAAATTAGTATCAACTGGCTGAGTTGAATTCCTCAGTGTAGCAGAAATAGGAGGGAGCCAAGAATTTTACTATTATAAAGGGTGTTGCAGATAAATATACTAGGAATTTATTTCTCCAAATTCTGAGTTCCTAGTAGAACTAGGAACTAATCTAGTCTGTCAGTGTACCTGTTTTTCGGGCTGTCAACAATTGGATAGATTTTTAACTTTGTAATCCATAAGCTAATGAGCTGATTTTTATAGATAACTACAACACAAAATTGGCAAGCATTCACTGGGTGGAGCAGTTGGTTATGCATCTGACTCGGTTTTGGTTCAGGGTGTGATCTCAGGGTTGTGAGATCAGAGCCCCCGCTTTGGGCTCCATGCTCAGCACGGAGTCTGCTGGAGATTCTCTCTCCTTCTCATTCTGCCCCTCCCCCCTGCTTGTGCACACACTCTCTCAAAATAAATATCTTTTTAAAAAAGTCAAACTAGATGCATCTTGAGAATTATTCCTATTCCCTGCTGGAACCTATCACCCTCAGAGAACCTGCCTTCTACTTCTGTTACCTTCAACTTCCTTCCCTGCTATCACAATCATCTATTCCTACCTTTTCTCTTAGACTTTGGTAGAAGCATCATCCTTCAGCCTTACGAAGACTGGATCTTTTCTCTACACTTTTGACCCTACCCTTTCTAACTAAAATTGTTGCCACCCAGAAAGATAGGTACATTGACATACTAGATTAGCTCCTAGTTCTACTATGAACTCAATCAGAATAAGGAGAAAGAAGTTCTAACTCAATTTGTTAATTACTTCCTCTCTTTTTATCTTTAATCTTTTGATAATGTTTACTCTTCAGCCTAAAGCTTCCTGCCACCAAGAACACCTTCACTTTTGCTATTCTACAAATTACCATCCTAGTCTTTCATTTTACACTTTTAAAATTATAAAAGCAAGAAATGTGGGGCATGTGGGTGACTCAGTCTGTTAAGCATCCAACTCTTGATCTCAGCTCAGGTCCTGAACTCAAGCTCATGAGTTTAAGTCCAGTATGTATATACATATACATGTATGTACATATACATATATATATACATATATACACATGTATATATACATGTATATATATGTACATGTGTATATATATACATATATATGTATACATGTATACATATACATGTATATGTGTGTATGAAAGCAAGAAATGTTTGTTATATTCAACCAATAGTCCTGGGACAATGGATAACCACATGCAAAAGAAAGAAGTTGGGTTCCCTACCTCATATCATAAAAAAAAAGAAAAAAAAAAGAACTCAAAAGGGATTAAATAAATGTAAAAGCTAAAATTATAAACTCTTAGAAAAAACTTTAAGTGTAAATCTTTGTGATCTTAAATTAGACACTAGTTTAGCTATGATATCAGAAGTACAAGCAACAACAAAAAAAACTGGGTATCATCAAAATAAAAAATTTTGTGCTTCAAAGGACACCGTCAAGAAAGTGAAGACAAGGGGCGCCTGGGTGGCTCAGTGGGTTAAAGCCGCTGCCTTCGGCTCAGGTCATGATCCCAGGGTCCTGGGATCGAGGCCCACATTGGGCTCTCTGCTCAGCAGGGAGCCTGCTTCCTCCTCTCTCCTCTCTTTCTGCCTGCCTCTCTGCCTACTTGTAATCTCTCTCTCTGTGTCAAATGAATAAATAAAATCTTTAAAAAAAAACTTGAAAAAAAAAGAAAGTAAAGGCAACTCAGAGAATGGAAGAAAATCTCTGCAAATCAAATGTCTGATAAGGCCTTGTATCTAAAATATATAAAGAACTATTACCACTGAATAAAAGACAACTCAATTTAAAAATGGGCAAAGGATCTAAATAGTCTCCAAAGAAAATATACAAATAGCCAATAAGCACATGGAAAGATGCTCAAGATCATTAGCCACTGGGAAATGCAAATCAAAACTACAATGAGATAGCATATCACACCCAGTAGAATGGCTATAATCATCAAAAAGATGGAAAGCAACAAGTGTTGATGAGGATGTGAAGAAACTGGACTAACCCATGTTGCTGGTAGGACTGTTAAATGGTACTGCCACTTTGGAAAAGTTTGGCAGTTCCTCAAATGGATAAATACAGAGTTACCATATGACCTAGCAATTTCACTCCTAGGTATATACCCAAGAGAAATTTAAACTTATTTTCACATAAAAACTTGTAACATAAATGTTCAGAGCAGCATTATTCATAATAGACAAAAAGTAGAAACAACCCAACTGTCAATCAACAGATGAATGAAAGATAAAATATGGTACATCCATACAATGGAATATTATTCAGCCATGAAAAGGAATGAAGTACAGATACATACATCAATATCAATGAACCTTACAAATATGGCAAGTAAAAGAAACCAGATACAAAAGGCCACATATTATATGATTTCATTTATATGTAATATCCAGAACAGGGGCACCTGGGTGGCTCAGTCGGTTAAGTGTCTGACTTCAGTTCTGGTCATCCTCAGGCTCTCAGGGTCCTGGGATCAAGCCGTGCGTTGGGCTCTGTGCATAAGAGAGACAACAGGGAGTCTGCATGTCCCTCTCCTTTTGCCCATTCCCCTGCTCTCTCTCATATAGATAAATAAAATCTTTAAAAAAAAAAGTCCAGGACAGGCAAATCCATAAAGACAGAAAGTACATTAGTGGTCACCCAGGGCTGAGCTGGCAGAGTGGGGGTGTGGGGTGGAGGGTTGAGGATTGGGTAGTTATTGCTAAGGAGTGTAGAAATTCTCTTTCAGGTAATGAAAATGTTCTAAAATTCATTGTGGCGAGGGGCACCTGGGTGGCTCAGCCAGTTAAGACTTTGGCTCAGGGCGCCTGGGTGGCTCAGTGGGTTAAAGCCTCTGCCTTCGGCTCAGGTCATGATCCTAGGGTCCTGGGATTGAGGCCCATATCGGGCTCTCTGCTCAGCAGGGAGCCTGCTTCCTCCTCTCTCTCTGCCTGCCTCTCTGCCTACTTGTAATCTCTCTCTCTGTGTCAAACGAATAAATAAAATCTTTAAAAAAAAAAAAAAGACTTTGGCTCAGGTCATGATCCCGGGGTCCTGGGAATGAGCCCCACATCAGGCTCCCTGTTCAATGGGCAGCCTGCTTCTCCCTCTCCACCGCTTGTGCTCTCACACTCACTCTCTCAAATAAATAAATAAATAAATAAATAAATAAATAAATAAATGTCTTTTAAAAAATAAAATTCATTGTGGTGATGGACACACGACTCTGGATATACTAAAAGCCACTAAACTGTACATTTTCAACCAATGAATTGTATGGTATGTGTATCTCCCAATAAAGCTATTTAAAAAAAGAAATACTTATAAAAATTTCAGACAATACAAAAATATACAAAGGCCCTCTCCTAGTCCCACTCCTCACAGGTAAACTGTACATTAAAACAAATAGGTACATATCCTCTCAACATTTCTCCCTGTGAATAAACAAATATACAAAAATAGAGAATTTTTCAAAAAATAGTAATCTATTCACCTTCCAATCTCCCACATCAATATACACATTCACTTTTTCCCCCTGAAAATACTTCTGACATCTTTCCAAAGCAATACATACAGCATTACCTCAGTTAAAAAAAAAAAATACTGTGGTAAAAAAATACATAATTTACCACTTAACCATTTTTAAATGTAAAATTCAATAGCATTCACAAAGTTGTACAATGATCACCACTATTTCCAGAACTTTTTATCATCCCAAACAGCCACTCTATACTCACTGAACAATAATTTGCCATTTCTCTCTCCTCCCAGCCCTTTGTAAGCTCTAAGCCACTTTTTCTCTGCATGAATTTTTCATTCTATGTACCTACTATAAATAGAATCACATAATATTTGTCTTTTTGCGTCTTATTTCATTTGGTATAACATCCTCAAGGTTCATCCATGTTGTGACACGTTATCAAAATTCCATTCCTTTTTAAGGCTGAATAATATTCCATTACATGGATATACAACATTTTATCTATTCATCCATGAATACACACCTGGGTTGCTTCCACCTTTTGGCTTCTGTGAATAATGCTGTTATGAACATGAGTGTCCAAGTACCTGCCTGAGTCCCTCCTTTCAATTCTTTTGGGTATATACCTAGCAGTGGAATTTCTGGATCAAATAGTGACCCTATGTTTAACTTTTTGAGGAAATATCAGACTCTTTTCCATAACAACTATATCAATTTACATTCCCATTCCATAGTGTTTTTTATACTACTGCTTTTCATTCTTCTATTTTTTAATTTATTTTTTAAGATTTTATTTGAGAGAGAGAGAGAGAGAGAGAAAGCAGGAGAGCACAAAGGAAGAGTAAGGGAGAAGCAGACTCCCTGCTGAGCAGAGAACCCGGCGTGGGACTTGATCCCAGGACCCTAAAATCATGACCTGAGCTGAAGGCAGACACTTAACTGACTGAGCCACTCAGGCACCCCCATTTTTTTTTTCCTTTTTAAACACTTATTTATTTGAGAGAGAGAGAATCCCAAGCAGACTCTGCTCCAAGGGCAGAGTCTGACTCGGGGCTCCATCTCATGACTCTAACATCACAACCTGAGCCAAAACCAAGAGTTGGATGCTCAACTGAGCCACACAGGTGCCCCTACTTTTTATTTTAAAATAAAGTATCTTTACTTCCAAAATGACCATGAAGGTCTACCAATAAAGCACTGGTTAAATAAGGTTATTTCTGTTTTTTCTCTATTACAAATAATACTGTAATGAAAATTTTTGTATATCTTTGCACACTGTGGGAATATCTCTGTAGGTTAAACTCCTAGATGTGGAATTGCTGGATGACTTTTACATTTTGATGAATAATGTCAAATTGTTCTCCCAAAAAATGTATTTTATTCTTTTACCATATGTTTATGAGTGCCCATTTCAGATAATACTTGCCAGTATCAATCTTTTTAATTTTTCCTAATCTTAAAGGAAAAATACTTTAATCTTAATTATTTAGATTTTTTTTTTTTTTTAAAGATTTTATTTATTCATTTGACACAGAGAGAGAGATTACAAGTAGGCAAAGAGGCAGGCAGAGAGAGAGGAGAGAGGAGGAAGCAGGCTTCCTGCGGAGCAGAGAGCCCGATGCGGGCCTCGATCCCAGGACCCTGGGATCATGACCTGAGCCGAAGGCAGCGGCTTTAACCCACTGAGCCACCCAGGCGCCCAATTATTTAGATTTTTTAAAAAGTTTTAATTTATACTTTTATTTATACCATAAGTGATCCCAATGGAAGGTCTGAGGCTTAGCAATTAAAGTTATTAATGATTAATGGTTAAAAAATAAACTGTTATCTTAACTGTGGTTCTGTTACTGTCACCAGAGAGGAAAATAAACTCTTATTTATGCATATAAAGTTATTTCACTTAATTTAACTTTCACATGAAAACCTCTCTGAAATATAAAAAGATTCTCTTTAGCTGAAGAACTCTATACGTTTAAAACATTTTGTTCATCTGGATCCCAACTGTTAATCTGTCTTCAGCAACACCGTCACAGATCTATCAGGTACTCTAAGAAATTAGCCCTGAATGTAGATTGTTGTAACATTGCTCAAAAATTCAGTGGAGAGGGCGCCTGGGTGGCTCAGTGGGTTAAAGCCTCTGCCTTCAGCTCAGGTCATGATCTCAGGGTCCTGGGATCGAGGCCCGCATTGGGCTCCCAGCTCGGCCGGGAGCCTGCTTCCTCTTCTCTCTCTGCCTGCCTCTCAGCCTACTTGTGATCTCTCTCTCTCTCTGTCAAATAAATAAAAAAAATAAAATAAAATCTTTAAAAAAAATTCAGTGGAGACACTGAGGATACTATAAAATGTATTAACTGTCTACTCTTTAGGATTTGGAAGTCTTATTCCTGCATTAAATTAAATCAACAGAAATCAAGTTTCTTTCTTCTAAGTACTCAGTGTTTTTAACCAAATTAGAATGTAAGGTTACAGTATTTTCCATTATTAATTAGATAACACTAACTAAATTCCTTTTGGTCTTAATCACAGGAACCCCCAAATCTAAGTTGTACATTCAAAGTAATGTTTCAACATTTCTTCTAATATATGATTTTTTTATAGTATCACTGGAATGCTTTATTTCTTTTTTTTTTTAAGTAAGTTCCACACCCCACAACACAGGGCTTGAACTTACAACCCCAAGATCAAGATCTGAGCTGAGATCAAGAGTTGGACACTTAACCAACGGAGTCACCCAGGTTCCCTGGAATGTTCTGAGTAAGGAGCAACATTCTCACACTGCATGACTATATTTCTAGTATATTAATAAGGACATCATGTTCAAGTAAATAGAGACAATATCATTTTGGAAGTTTTGGATATTACTACAAAACTTCCAAAGGAAAATGCAAGTGATATAATTTACACTACCTTCTTCTTCTAACCCAACATATGTGAAAATCGACATTTTACAATGAGCTAATATAAAAACTATGTGATTTTTTGCAAAGGCAAACAATAATTCAGGACCCTAAGTGCCAGTTAGAGAGAGCAAACTTTCTTTTTTTTTTTTTTTTTTTTTTTTTTTTTTTAAAATTTTTTTTTTTTTTTTTTTTTTTTTTTTTTTTTTTTTAAAGATTTTATTTATTCATTTGACACACAGAGAGAGATTACAAGTAGGCAGAGAGGCAGGCAGAGAGAGAGGAGAGAGGAGGAAGCAGGCTCCCTGCTGAGCAGAGAGCCCGACGTGGGCCTCGATCCCAGGACCCTGGGACCATGACCTGAGCCGAAGGCAGCGGCTTTAACCCACTGAGCCACCCAGGCGCCCGAGAGCAAACTTTCAATAACCCTTCTGTAAGTGCTTGATGGTTAACAAAGAAAAGCTGATCATCTTAGTGGAATAATTACACAATCACACTATAGATCTGTCCATATCAGTTATCTCAATCTGAGAAACACTGTGCAACCTAACAGAGGGCAATGCCGTTGTTAAATGTGACTCCAATTTAAAAAAAAAATATCTGAAATATTCAAAGGTATTTGTATTTTCCCAATACTATAAAATATTAATATGTTTTTATATTGTATTTGTTCCTTATTTACATGGGTAAATTAAATCTTAAGCATAAGAAAATGTAGTATAGGAAATCCGTATTATCAGAGTAAGAAAATGAAAACCACTTCTAAAAATAACCTACCAGAATCAAAGAAGCTTTTTCTACCACACTAGTTTATTTGCATGTCTTAATATTACTTTAACTAGACTTTATGAGCTCACATAACTAAACTTTTCAGAGCATCTTTTCAGAGCACGTAACTCAATGTTTACTTTTCCAAAACTAAAATTCCATTTTTCTGCTTTAGCCAAAATTATTAGCATCTCCATTAGTAAGCTATAGAAAATTTTTAGGTTTTTTGTTTGTTTTTTAATAATGGAAAGGACAGAGACGACTTACCAAAAGTTGAGAGATCGTCAAAAAAATAAACAGTAATGGATTTCTACACATACTTTACCCAAATAAAATTCTATTTGCTAGGACGCTGGAACATATTTTTCCTTCCATGGAAGATGATGCAATCACTTAGAAATTTCTCAAAATACAGATATTTGAAATTCCCTTCTGGCCCATTCAAAATACAGATGTTCCCACAGCAAAAGGTACTACATTAACTGATGTCAGTACACATAAATTTTTCTATTTTACATTTGAGATGCCTTTTTCAGAGGTATAATGTACGAAGGAAACCTAAAACACTTGTTTATTTCACTTGTAGGAATCTTCAAAATTCAGATTCCAGTAATGGGTAGAAAATGTCTTGACATAGCCAATAAATTCCCAAAACAGCAAAAACTTACTTGTTAAAATATGAGATGTTTAGGAAATTTTATGGAGCAAATTCCTTCTTTAACAGTTAAGGCCTCTCTCTCTCAACATATGTATTTTATTTTTAGAAGACTTGCTGAATGATTTTCCTTAAGAGTAAATATGAATATCAGTGTGCTGTGGAATGCCATTGTTACTAGGTTGTTTTGAACACACACACACACACTCTGCATACTTTGCTGAGATTGGGTGAATTTATCCTGGTGTTAGTCTTCCAATGCTTCTAATGCTGCTGGCTAAATGCCTTCTATTGCCCTATATAATATAAAGTATGGTTGTGTCTTTCTAAAAAATCCAATAAAATTGCTTCTCAGAGCTATAAAATTATAATATTTTAAAAATAAACTCAAAATGTTTAGAAATATTTAGTTCTAAAGGAAAAAAGTCTGTAGATCACCTTTCTAAGAGTAATTTATTTTGCCTTATTGGTAAGAGTCCAATGACTCTGTGGGCTGGATAGTTCTTCAAAAGGTCCATTGTATATATAAAAAATTTCCAAAAAGGAATTCCAAAGAACTAAGTTCATGAAATTTTCTTTTATGTGCTTCCTAAAAGCATCCAAATCTGGAGAATGTAGAAACAAGCCATATGATAGTAAAATGCCTAAAACCATGTAGTAATTGTTGATAAAATATATAATGGCTTATCTTTAAAAAAATAACGGGTTAATTTTTTTAAGACATGAATAAGACTGTAATAGAATGGAAAATTAGCTGAAGTTTAACTTGGAATTTAGAGTTAACTACAACGCACAGAAGCATTGTAAATCATGTATCAAAACATTATCCAAATTAATTTCTACAAATTCTTAAGTCTCCCTGAAATCAAAATCGTATGATAGAAGTTAAATTTTCTTCATGTCTTCTAGTTTGCTGGGGGCAGGTAGCATGGGGCACACAGTTAGGAAATCAGGATATGTGTGTGAGCATGCTGAAGTTTATTACCATATGAAGGACATATAGCTTTGCCAAAAAGAGTAAGGAAACAATGCATTCTGTACAGCCTTCATAGTACTTTGCTGACATATTATCTGCTGACTTACAGCAATAATATTCAAAATTTTTTGTTCCACTAACTCCTAAAATAGTTGTTAAATCTATGTACTTACTTTCTGCATTTTTTAGGTGACAAATTTTTAATCAAACAGTTTCAAAGAATTTAATTATGGCATACTGAAAGAGTGGTAGTTTCTGAAAATGATCTTTAACGTAGCCAGTGGAATCTAAATACCACAATGATTTGATGCCCTCCATGATCCACTTAAAAAAAAATACATGAATCAAGTTTTTTTTTTTTAGTACTTAAGCAATTTTATATCATTCTTTTTTTTCCCCCTTCAACTGCATTTTCATTCCTTTCTTATCTTAGAATAGTGACATTCAACATGGGTGGAGATGTGAAGTCTCTGGGGTGATGGTGGGAATTTTGCCTACCAGGGGACATTTGGCAATGTCTGGAGACATTTTTGATTGTCACAATTGGGATGAAGGGTGTTACTGGTATCTAATGGGTGCCAGCAATGCTGCTAAATGTCATACAAAGCTATGACAACCCCCAACAACAAAGAATTATCTGATCCAAAATGTCAGTAGTGCTGTGGTTGAGAAGCCCTGTCCTACAGAAATATATTCGATGCCTCAAAGTCTTTTATTACATTATACTTCTCTACAGCAAAAATACTTTTGTAAATTGGTAAAAATATAAATTCCTCTAACATAAAGATCTAATTGTTAAAAATAATGTCTTCTGGAATGAGTTATTAAAATTATCATCAGTACACATTAGTCTAAATAACATGATTAAACAAAACAATCATTACCCAACATAAAAAGTGAAAATATATTAAAATGTTTCTGAGGAGATGAAAGGAGCTTATTTTGTTATTTTCAATACTCTCATTTTTAGGAGAGCTGAGGAAATCTCCATTACATAAATAAGTAGATGGAAAAGGAGTTCTGTTGGAAAAATGCCACTTATTCTGTGGGCTCCTTCTAACTTATATACATGAATTACACAGTAATCTGTTAAAAATTATTTTAGTGGTCAGCTAATAACTTAAGTACATTCTCTTTAAACATTGTTAAAAGCAAAGAATGTGAAACCAATTGACTTAAAAAGGATTGTAATGAATCCTTTAAGGCATGCACTTTCTCAATACCTAACAGCTATTCTGGTGACCCAGAGATTTTTAAACCTTTGCTTTACTATAGAAGCCAAATTAGGCCTTGTTTTTATGAAGGTTCTTTGGGAACTTCTTTTACTTCAATATGGAACACAACTTCACTTTTCAGGTGGGATCTGGGGAGTCTCAGCAGGCATTTTAAAATCTAAGTTACTTCTGGGAAATCTCTGTTAATTGCCCCATAGACATGTCTGTTTATTAGTCTATCATGAAAATTCAGGCATGGTTGCCATGCCTAAAGCCTAGGTCTTAGAAACCACATGATGGGTTTTATGAAAATTAGATTCTCGAGAAAGAAAATGGTTCAAATAGGACTAAAATTCTCTCCGTTACTCCCTTACCTCTTAGATACTCTGTACTGTGCTGTGGTCAATTTTCCAGTCTCAGGGTCATGTACTGTAGCTCGGCTCAGCTACAAAAAAAGAGAAAGGACAAGGACTTACTCAAGTAGCAGGCAATTTTGGGCTTTTGATTGTTTTGTTTTGCCAAGCCACAGGTGATTGGAAGAGTTCAGATTGGTCTGGATGGTAGGTAATGGTTTCAAATCAGGAAAAACATTTAGACAGGTGGCAATAAGAAAAGCCACTTCCAAATTAAGAGAAAATGGGTTGACATATTTTTGTTGTAGATTTATTGTCCTTTCACTTTTTTTAAAAAAATCATTTGAAGCTGTATGTAAATGATTTATAGCACTGGGTTTCACAGGAGCTTTCTCAGATCTAGAAGTTTAATGTCCTTTAAGTGTTTTGACAAAAGAATATTAATAGTCTATTTTTTAAAACTCTCACTGAGATAAAACTGTTAAGTCTCTTTGGTGAAGTAAAAGGCAAATAAGTTCTTGAGTAATAGTAGTTGGAAGTCTGAGATCAGAAGCATAACTCTGTTCTTTCCATTGCCAACTTTCTAGTCAGCAAGTTTTTTAAAATAAGTCCAACAGGAGGAATACAGATTACTCCAATGACCATGGTATTTCACAAGATGAATGAACAAATGCCAGTACAAATCACCATGAAGAATGATGTGAATTCACTGCAGCATTTATGAATGTGAGAGAACTATATAAACAAAGACTACTCCCAGATTAATCCAAGCTGCTGCTTTTTCTTTTTTTTTTTCCCTTTTAGCAAGAAAAAGGAAAAAGAAAACAAGTATCCAGCCATTTCCTTGAGATTGGATTACTGACCTGAAGAGAAATGCAAAGCATATTAATTCCCTAAAAACAACAGACCAATTGAAGATTAAAAAAAGAACTTCTAGTTAAAGGGAAAGACCTGTGAAACACAAAGCAGTTTATCCATGCGTATATAAACAGGCGGTGACTTGAGCTGGAGACTGAAAATGACCTACTTCCCTTAAATGAATATTCCTGTAGGATGTTCAAAACACTCATTAGAGGGCAAAATATGCAGCATACACATCTCTTACCTTTTGCTAATTCTGTAATGTACCGTCTCCAAGTCTCCTGTTATTGGGTTTGAAATGGTGGCTCGCCTCAGCTGTGAAGCCAACCATCAAAATAGTTGCATTACAAAACAAAACAAAAAAAGAATCACATTTATCCAACCAGTCAGAATTCTGGGATTTTTACAAAGGAGGATGAAAAGAGAAAATAACTCCATAGACTTCCAGTCACCTTGTGTTGAGCCCTGAGAGACAGTTGGCTTTTTAGCTTTTTGTATTTTTTTTTTTGTTATTTTTTAAATTTTGTTTTTGCTTTGCATGAATGGAGGGTACACAAACAAAAGAGATCAGAAATTAAATTTCTTTCAGTGATTGGAGGACGGAACTGTGAGGAAAGAAATTTCTAAAATTTGAAGTCTATAGTTATAAGAATGGCTATTTGTAGTTAATGATCCATTTCAAACTTTTGATTTTAAATTTTTTAGTGATGGAACGGATTACAAAGGTTAGTGTTGTCCAAAATTTGTTTCAAGGTCCATCTTTTCTTCCTTCAACACATCTGTTCGTGTATTTCACATATACAGTGAAATACTCTTCGACTTAGCAGAGAGGCAGATGAAAAGAACTCACATAAGTACAAAAACAGTAGGAAAGAGAGGAGAGCCAAGATGATCACTTCAAACTAAAAAAAAAAATAAAAATAAAAAAAGGAGGGCGCCTGAGTGGCTCAGTGGGTTAAAGCCTCTGCTTTCGGCTCAGGTCATGATCTCAGGGTCCTGGGATCGAGGCCCACATCGGGCTCTCTGCTCAGCAGGGAGCCTGCTTCCCCCTCTCTGTCTGCCTGCCTCTCTGCCTCCTTGTAAACTCTCTCCTCTGTGTCAAATAAATAAATAAAATCTTTTAAAAAAAAAAAAAAAAGGATGATCCTGAGATTAACAAGAGTATATAATTTTTATTGGCAATTGAGTTTTTTGATTAAAATAATCCAAATGAGGCACCCCCTTTGAAGACTGAGGCCTCCGCATCCAGAGACAAGATTTGACCTCTAAAGCTGAAATGAATTCTTAAAAAATATTCTACCATGAGGGCGCCTGGGTGGCTCAGTGGGTTAAGGCCTCTGCTTTCGGCTCAGGTCATGATCTCAGGGTCCTGGGATCGAGGCCCGCATCGGGCTCTCTGCTCGGCAGGGAGCCTGCTTCCTCCCCTCTCTCTGCCTGCCTCTCTGCCTACTTGCGATTTCTCTCTCTGTGTGTCAAATAAATAAATAAAATCTTTAAAAAAAAAAAAAAAATATTCTACCATGATATTTTGTTTTACTGGGTTTACTGACCACAAAGAATGGATTAAAACAGAAATTGAAAAGATACTGACAGAGTATGATGTGATATAAGTAGTGCTCTGTTTGAAAGATTTATAAGAATTCCCTTGGACAGCCCCTTATACATATTGGACCAGTCTTTTCCACTTAAAATGTAATCTTTGGTTAAAAAAAAAATACCAATTTGGAATAGTAAAACTGAACAGCAACAATAATTCTGACCTTAAGTTTAAGTACAGATATCCATATAATTAAACTTTTGTAACAAGGATCAGCAAACTCTGGCCCATGCGTCAAAGTTGGCCTACCACCAATTTTTGGAAATAAAGTGTTATTGAAATATAGCCACAATCATTTATATATTTTTTATGGCTGCTTTCACACTACAATGTAGACTTGAGTAGTTGTGATAGATGGTATGGCCATCAAAGCCTAAAATATATTTATTATTTGCACCTTTACAGAAAAAATTTGTCAACTCCCATATAGTAAGAGCACAGATATGCCTAATGTTTATTTAACAATCTCTTTATAAAAGTGATGGCAGTTTGTAATACTATCAATGAGATCAAATAGGTTTTAAGAACAAGCTGATGGGGAAAAAAGGCAAGAGCATAAAGGGTAATCTTTCTCAAATTCTCATTAAAGAAGAATTTTTATGCTAAACACTAGGTTTATGGGATTGTGTTTACATTAATTTTCCTTAACGAATCACTAATTTCTACCTTTGAAACTAGTAATACATTATATGTTAATTAAATTGAATTTAAATAAAAAATTTTTTAAATTGTTTTCCTTAAGATAAATGATAGAAGTTAAATTCAGAAAACTATGATATCCTTATTTCAAATTAGCATGATGCTTGTGCAATTATATCTTTCCAGTAATACTGTGCCCAAAGGGGAATAAAAATACTTCAAGTATTCTTTCGGGTTATAAATATAGAAGATATAAGAAAGTCGGTCTTTGATTAGCCTATGAGACTAAAGTGTTTGAAAATACATACGAAACTTTTTCAGGAAGATACTGAAACATCTGTGAATAAAATCAGTGTGAATAAAAATTTCATCTATTATTTTCATAATTAAGTGCTTAAAACCCAGCTGCAGGGTATGTTATTTGTGTTAACAAACGGAGGAAAAACTAGTATAAATAGGGCTTATTAACAACTCCACTATGTTGTGACAACAACATCTAAAACTATCTGGGGTTACTGCCGTATCAATTATCATTTTTGTAATCTAGCAAAGGCAAAACTGATAGAGTAAATTGAGGAAAAAAAGAGAAAAAAATTATTTACCCTTGGTTTTGCTAGATCTTTGACAATTTCAATTTCTGCGTCAGAAATAATATCATGGAAGCGAATAATACGAGGCTTGTCCCACTCATCCTCCTGTTTGGCTGGAGCCAGAATGAATTTAGGATTCCGGTTTCCGTCATGGTAACGGCAAAAGAGTTTTTTCTGTCTCCGAGGAGTCTAAACATAAAGTTAAGAAGATAATAAACATATTAGAGTAACAATAGTTTTAATGCTTACTCCTATGCAAAAAAGAAACAATAATCATGCTTGTGTATACATAGAGCATTGATGGAAGAATATATAAAAGACAGTACTCTGCATTTTGCATCAAATAGGACATTCAGGATTTTAAAAGTTTCATTAATGACTATTTTCTGGGAGAGATGCTAGGCCTTAAATAAGAAAAAAGCTAGGGTTTCACTCTTAACTCATGTCTCATCAAAAAAAAGTTCAGGTGTCTAAATATGAACAAAATAATGAAATACTTTATGAAAATATGAAATGACCGACCTGCACTGCTCCAAACTTCACAAAGTAACTGGGAAGCACCCAGAAAAAAAGTTTTTAAAAGGAAAAATAAAACAAAACCTCACCAGGTTTTCCTAAATACCTCCCAGTTAGATGCTTGCAGCATAAGTAAATTTAGTTGTTTTTTTTTTAAGATTTTATTTATTTATGTGACACGGAGAGAGAGAGATCACAAGTAGGCAGAGAGGCAGGCAGAGGAAGATGGGAAAACAGGCTCCCCGCTGAGCAGAGAGCCCGATGTGGGGCTTGATCCCAGGACCCTGAGATCATGACCTGAGCCGAAGGCAGAGGCTTAACCCACTGAGCCACCCAGGTGCCCCAAATTTAGTTAGTTTTGAAAAGCAAAGATGACAATGAGTTATTCTGAAAAAGAGAAAGTAAGTTATTAAAGAAGGCAGATGCTTTTATTGAGTATTAAAAATAGAGTGACTGACAAAACAAATAAATGTTCCTTTCAATTTATATTAACGAAATTATCCATTGCTGATTCCTCTCTTTTTTTTTTTTTTTTAAAGTGATTCCTCTCTTGATTAAACAAATATATCATATATGAAGTAGAAATATTATTAGTTTTGGGGTTTAATAAGATTTTTTTTTTTTTTTAAAGATTTTATTTATTCATTTGACACAGAGAGAGAGATTACAAGCAGGCAGAGAGGCAGGCAGAGAGAGAGGAAAGAGGAGGAAGCAGGCTCCCTGCTGAGCAGAGAGCCCGATGTGGGCCTCGATCCCAGGACCCTGGAATCATGACCTGAGCCGAAGGCAGCGGCTTTAACCCACTGAGCCACCCAGGCGCCCGTTTAATAAGATTTTATTTATTTATTTGACAGAGAGCAAGAGAGCACAAGCAGGGGGAGCAGGAGAGGGAGAAGCAGACTCCATTCCAGGACCCTGGGATCATGACCCGAGCCATAGACAGATGCTTAACCGACGGAGCCACCCAGGCGCCCCTAGTTTTTGTTTTAATTATCAGCTAACATACTAAGACAAATAAAGATGCATGCTTATTCTCCATGTACTTTATTTACCTAGAGTCAAATCTAAAGGTTTATTTATTCTAAGTCTTCAATACAATGATGAAGTGAATTTAACTATTCTGAGAATAAAGATGATCCTTGTTCTTGGGCGGAGTTGACGGGTGTGTCACATCAACAAACTGGTAAATTAAGCAGACTTCTGTTTTATACCTATGGTTCTATTCTGATCTCTTCTTTAAGAGTTATTAAAGGTAATAAAAAAATATCTGCTTACTACTGGAAATCTGAACACTAGATGTATGACATCATGGAAATACTGTACACTTTTTTAGGTGTGACAATGGTTTTTTGGTTATTTTTTGAGTCTTTATCTTCGACAGATATGTAATAAAATATTTATGTGTGAAATTAAAAAAAAATGTTTCATGAATCTATCAGAGTTTCAGTATCCTTGTATTTACTCAATAGCACCCAAAGCAAAAGTAAGCATGTTCTTCCAGGAGTCCATAAACTGAGCTCTCAAGTGTCAACATAGGTAAGCTCTACACATTTGCTGTTAGAGATTAAGCTGTCAACAATAAGTCCTCAAATATCAAAAAGTCATGAATATCAAAATGTACAGCCCAGCTTGAGTTTATTAGTAGCAGAGAAAAACTTAAAAAACTATTCAAATGTTTACAGTTAAAAGTACTTACTTCAAAAATTCACTAATTCCTTCTACATATGCCTGCATTCAACTGAAAACTAGTACCACATGATATCCCTTAAAAAAGGGTTCGATGCATGATCAACTAACATTGAGAAGCAATGTATAACATATCCATGATGTACATTATCATAAAAAGGCTCTGAAAAGTCCTGAAGCTGAACACAAACCTATGTTCCCCAGACTTGAGCTTTTTTGTTTGTGGCCTTTTACCTACTGACACGCTGAAGCACTAGTACTCTGAGTTATAAATACATAACTATAGATATACAATAAAGAAAGGGATATTTATAGACACATTTGAATATTTTAAAAAATAAATATTAAAGTCAAAATCTGCTGAAACTCTTTCTGCATCTTACGTATTTCTTAAATAGACTAACACATTTTGCTAAGCAATCCTGTTAAGGTCAACTAGGAGCAAAACCACAAAAGATTACCGTATTGATGAGTTCTTTGTTTTATAGGATGAGTTAAGATGGTATATTATTTCTGCTTAAGACTGCAGAAGTATCTTTTGCATTAAAATATAAGAAAAAACCTTATCACTTCCCTTAAACTATCTGATCCTTCATCTCATAAAATAAGCCTCGGGGCGCCTGGGTGGCTCAGTTGGTTGAGTGACTGCCTTCGGCTCAGGTCATGATCCTGGAGTCCCGAGATCGAGTCCCACTTCGGGCTCCCAGCTCCATGAGGAGTCTGCTTCTCCCTCTGACCTTCTCCTCTCTTACGCGCGCGTGCTCTCTCTCTCTCTCTCTCTCTCTCTCGCTCTCGCTCTCAAATAAATAAATAAATAAATCTTTAAAAAAAAAACAAAAAAGCCTCTTTTGGTCTATGCAAAGAGTTATATTACCATAAATACATAAAATGGCATAATGATTCAAAAGCTTTATCCTAAAGCTATTTTACTAATAGTTGGAGCACATTAAGTGTGACACCCACAATAAGCATACTGTAATACTTTAAGAAGTCAATTCTAATTTTTATCACGTAGGCTTAAATATAAAAGAACTCTGATTCTCTCGAACTATGTACAAACAAACACACACATTCATACATCACACAATTGGCTTTTCCACTTTACCATTTTGATACCCTCCCCACGGCACAGCATTTCGTACTTCTGTCTCTCTGGCAGGTAATCCACAGCAGCCCCTTTCTTTCTCGGTGTGGTTTTCTGATCAGATTGGTCATCTGAAGCAGACTTATTGACGTCCTTTTCTTTAGCCATTATATATTCAAAATATTTTAAGTTACCGTTAGCTCTCTGGTGTTCAGGATCTATTGGGTAAGGAAGAAAACATGACCATGGTTAAGTTTACAGTCTTTCAAGCATCAGAATATAGTAATATAAAAATAGAGGACCATATAATTTACCTTCCAAACCAAGATACTTATGAGAGTGAAAGGAGGCACTAATAAAAATTATTATACCAGGGGTGCCTGGATGGCTCCGTTAAGCGACCAACTCTTGATTTCAGGTCAAGTTTGATCTGGGCTCTGGGATGAGCCCTGTTTCCAGGTCCACATTCAGCACAGAGTCTGCTTGAGATTCATTCTACTATCACCCCCACCCCACTCATGCATGCTCTCTCTCTCAAATAACTTGCGAAATAAAATCTTTTAAAAAATTATTGCACCAAAACAATAGGTATAAACCAGTACTGCCCCAAGTAAATCACATACTGTCACCCTATATAAAAAGAGTTCTGGAGAAGGAATCAGCCATTTATTTCAAAGTAGCAAATATTCTACTTTTAGAACTTATTAATCAGCCAAATGAATTATGATCAATTTGATGCCAAATGAATTCTAAAATATTACTCATTCTCTTTATTTTAAGCAACAGAAAAGATTTTTCTGAGACTGAAATGTAATCATCATGGGGAAGACAGTATATACAGTTCAAAAGCAGCGTTCACCACAGATACATAATCAATGCAGAACACAGCCTACTTCCAAGGGCTGCGAAAATTTCAGTCCCAAAATTCTAAGTGAGATGGGAAAAGAGAAACTAAAGTTCTAATTTTCAAATAAGCCAGAATCCACTAACTGCCTCTGAATTGCTAGTCATCATTTTTAGCTATCTTTTAGTAGCGGAAAAGATGACTACTCCACCCATCCTGGAGGAAAAAAAAAAACCAAACCACCCCCCCGACACACATACAAGACAGAACAATACACAGAAACTTCACTTGTGATAACTGAAGTGATTAGGAAATAAATCTAGCCTTAGATCCATAAAATATTTGTCTTTGAGAAACCGCCCACAATATATGCTTTAATATACAATATGATCTTAATTTTGTAAAAAACAGAAAAGTGAGTATGTGAAGGCAAGGGAGTATATACTACAAGGAAACAAAATTTGTGTGTATCTTCCAGTGATTGGCTAATGGAACTCTTCAATATCTTTTCCTATTTTTAAAAATTTCCTATAATGACTCAAGTCAGGAGGAAAAAAATCACTACGAAACACTGAAAAAAGGCTACTTGAACTAATATCTCAATTTATTAAGTCACTCAACCAAGAAATAACCCGTCGGAAGTTCATTTTCAGATGACCAATCATTTTAAACTATTTGACTCTTCTAGCATATTAACCTGTTCAGGAAAATATTAATTTTTTAAAAGTTTTAAAGCTTCATTATACACCAAAGGCCACCTGAACTTATTAGCATACAACTCTACCTCCAGAGATTCTGATTTAGTAGGTCTGGGGTGGAGATCAAGGAATTTTTCATTTCTAATATGTATCCAAGTAATTCTGATGCACGTGGTCTCTGGATCATACTTAGAGAAACAAGTTCAAAACTAGTGATCAAATCCTCATAGGATACCATATTATCTAACATTTGAATATGACAAATATATTTTCAGTCTATGTATTTCAAGTCACTATTTTTAAATATGAAATGCAATAAAACAAAACATTCTTCAAAGGAAACTGGTTAATATTTAATATGACAACATGGTAAATAAGCATTTTTGACTGAGCTAGTTAGGTTAGGTACGATTTTGAAGTTCCTGAGGAGTATACCACAGAGAAACACATTAGCTAAGAAAAATGAGTTGCCATTTACTTAGTGGATAAATAGAGGACAAATTTTGTCTGATAGACTCTTGACTTAAAACAAATAAAAAGTACCAAATGGCTATTACTCAGTCATAAAAAAGAATGAAATCTTTGCAATGACATGTATGGAGCTAGAGAGTATAATGCTAAGTGAAATAAGTCAGTCAGAGAAAGACAAATACCACAAGATTTCACTCATATGTGGAATTTAAGAAACAAAACAAATGAATGTAAGGGGAGAAAAAAGAGGCAAACCAAGAAACAGACTGTTAACTACAGAGAACAAACTGATGGTTGCTGAAGAGGAGGTAGGTAGAGGATGGGTTAGATAGGTGATGGGTACTGAGGAGGGCACTTGTGGTGAGCACCAGGTATGCATAGTGATGAATCACTAAATTCTACATCTGAAACTAATATTGCACCATGTGCTAACTGGAATTTAAATAAAGACTTGAAAAAGAAAAAAAAAAGGACCAAAGTTATATGATGAATTATATATCAGAATTATATATATTTATCATTACATATATAAGATATATAGTCATATACCAGAATTATATATATATTTATTTTGTCATATAACTTGACACATATATAATGATTATCATATATAACTTATATATAAGTTTAGGCCAAATTAACATACCTAGTTCAAGAAGCTTCTTTGTGAGCAAAAGTGCCTTATCCAGGTCTCCCTGCTGGTATACTGCATAGCTCAAATAATCTAGAACAGAGACTTTATCAATGGTAGAAACCTCGCCTTCATCCAACTGCCTTAGTGCTTGTTCCATCCACAGTTCTGTATGGTAATAATCGGCTTCTGTATAGGCCACTTTGCCCAACTCAAAACAGTCTTCAACTGTTAGAAAAGATTTGTGTTTTACTCCTATGGAAAGAAAAGAAAGAGAACTTTAAAAATATTTATTTAGGACTATACAGCTTTCAAAGTGCTATCTCACTCTCATTTGAACTTTGTGACAACCTTCTGAGGTAGGAAAAACAAGAATCATCCTAAATTTATGAACAAAGGAACAATCTACAAGGTAATGAAATGTGGAAGAATCATGCTAACAGGGGTCATGGTCCTAGAAAACCCACGATTTCCATTATCAGCCATCATACCAAAATGAAACACAATTAAGTTGAAGCATGCAATTTTCTAGCACAGCAGGAATCACCACAGGACAAATATCTTACTCCTAACCAATAATCTGGACAAAAAATGAATGGACAGGAAGAAAGGCAGACCTGTAAACTGGTTCCTTCCCTTTTCCCTTCCCTCCAAAAGCATTAATAATATGTAATTTACATACCATAAAGTTCACCCATTAGTTTTTCATATATATTTTTTAAAGATTTTATTTATTCATTTGACACAGAGAGAGAGATTACAAGTAGGCAGAGAGGCAGGCAGAGAGAGAGAGAGAGGAGGAAGCAGGCTCCCTGCTGAGCAGAGTGCCCGATGTGGGCCTCGATCCCAGGACCCTGGGATCATGACCTGAGCCGAAAGCAGTGGCTTTAACCCACTGAGCCACCCAGGTGCCCAGTTTTTCGTATATTGAGTTGTGCAACCAACATCACAATCTAATTTTAGAACATTTTCATCACCCCAAAGAGAACCCTGTAACCATTAGCAGTCACTACCCATTACCCCCCTTCTGCCTCAGCCCTAGACAACCACTTATCTACTTTTTCTATTTATAGATTTGCCTATTTTGGTTATTTCACATAAGTGGAATCATGTAACAGGGTCTTTTGCAACTGCTTCTTTCAACATAGCATGTTTTCAAGGTTCATTCATGTTGTAGCATCTTCTATTGCCAAATATTAGTCCACTGTATGAAGAGACTGTATTTTGTTTATCAGTTGATGGACATTTGAGTTGTTTCTGGTTTTTATGAACAATGTTACTATGTACATTCATGTACAAGTTTCTAAGTGGACATTTGTTTTCATTACTCTTACAGGTAGTAGTGGAATTGCTGGGTCCCATGCCAACTAAATGCTTAAACATTTCAGGACTGCCAAACTGTTCTCCAAAGTACCGACACCATCCTACGAGCAATGTATGAAGGTTCCAATTTCTCCACATCCTAATACTTGTTGTCCATTTGTTTTTATTATAGCCATTCTGTTGGGAATAAAGTAGTATTTCATTATGGTTTGGATTTATATTTCTCTGATGATGAGATTTTCATGTGTTTACTGTCCATTTGTATATCTTTGTGAAAATGTCTACTCAAATCCTTTGCCCACTTAAAAATTTGATTCTATTATTTTTTCAGTTCTTTATATATTCTGGATACAAGTCTCTGATCAGAATTATGATTTTAATATAGTCTCTCCCACTGTATGGGCTATCTTTTCACTTTCTTGATGGTATACTTTAATGTACAGAAGTTTTAATTTTGGTGAAGTCTAACTTAATTAATCCTTAATTAGTTATTCTTTTGGTGTTGGTATGTCAACTGGTTTGTGAAATAAAACTTCTGTCTTAAGGAGATAGAACCAACTGGCTGGCTCAGTCAGTAGAACATGCAACTATTGATCTCAGGGTCAGGAATTCAAGCCCCACATTGGGTGTGGAGACTACTTTTTAAAAAAACTAGTTTAAAAAAAGATATTTGACAGTTCACATGAAATAAAAAAATATTTTTTAAGTGGGAAAACAGCCTCACTAATCATTAAAGAAATATGAAATTAAAACAACCTTGAAGAAAAATATTTTTAAACAACAGCCTACATTTATTGAGGCCTTACTATGTGCCAGGCATTTGTCACTCGTTTAACTCTCAAAGCAATCCAGATGAGGAACTAGAGAGAGGTTAACTACTATGCTCAAGGTCACACAGCAAAGAGCCAGAATTGATATCTCCACACTATGACTCTAGAAGTTTGTGTCATATTATACCATAAAATGGCAAAATTTAATAGGGGAGGGAGTCGTAAACTGGTAACTTTACTCTTAAGACATCCAGCAATATGAAACTAATAATTTTATGCCTATGAACTGATACTATTTTTCAATTATTTTCTTGAGTTTAATACTAGAGGTTGGGGAAGAAACATCTTGTATAAACAATTTCTGTAGCTACACCATATATTATAGCTAAAAACTGTAATAAACTAAAAGCAAGGGAATGTATAGGCCAATATGTCAACATAATGGAACAGCATTTTTCATTAAGATAATTTTTTTAAGATTTTTATTTATTTGAGAGAGAGAGCACGAGTGGAGGGGAGGGACAGAGAGAGAGGGAGAACCAGACTCCCCACTGAGAAGGGAGCCCAACGACAACACGGGGCTCAATCCCAGGACCCTGACCTCACTGCCTGAGCCAAAGGCAGACATTTAACTGACTAAGCCACGCAGGCACCCAAGAAAGACAATTTCAAATGCCATATAAGAAAGCCAGAAAGATCTAGACAGAAATATGTCAAAATGTTAAATTGAGAGCAGAAGCAACATTTATACTTGGCCAAATGCACCCTTAGCTCAAGTTTTGGAATATTCCCACACAGAATCTGAAGTATACACAATCCAAAATTACAAAACACAAGATGAAAGAGCCACTATGAGCAAAAGCAGCAAAACTATTTAAAAACAGTATTAAACATCTCCCAAGTTCTTCAGATATTGGTGTCATCAGATTAAGAATACAAAATAACGGGCGCCTGGGTGGCTCAGTGGGTTAAAGCCTCTGCTTTCGGCTCAGGTCATGATAGCAGGGTCCTGGGATCGAGGCCCGCATCGGGCTCTCTGCTCAGCAGGGAGCCTGCTTCCCCCCATCTCTCTGCCTGCCTCTCTGCCTCCTTGTGATCTCTCTCCCTCTGTGAAATAAATAAAATCTTTAAAAAAAATACAAAATAACTACAATTAAAATATTTAAAGAAATAAAAAAATAGAAAACAAAAACACAAGAGACACCCTAAAAAAAAAGACCAGCGATATGAGTGGGAGAAAAATTAGAACTTCCAGAAATGATAACAGACTCAATGAAATAAAAACTTACTCGCCAGGTTAAACTGCAAGTTAGACAAAACAAAAGAAGGAATAACAAACCTAAAAGAGAGCTGAATAAATTACCACGGGACAAACTATCCAAATGTAGCAGAGAAAGGATAAAAATGAAGTGCTAGTTAATGGAAGTTTGTATCATTTGATTATCTTCATGCATTTCACCCACCTTCAGCGCCCCACCTCTGTCAACTAAAAATCTGATCTCTGTATCTGAGATCTTTTGTTTTTTGTTTTTGTTTTTAGATTCCACATATAAGTGTGATCATATGGTATTTACCTTTCCCTGACTTTTTCACTTAATGTAATGCCCTCTAGCTCCATCCATGTTGTCGCAAATGGCAAGGTTTCCTTTTTTAATGGCTGAATAATATTCCATTACCTATATATACCGTATCTTTCTTATCCATTCATCTATCAGTGGACACTTAGGTTGTGTCCTTGTCTTGGATATAGTAAATAAATAATACTGCAGTGAACATGGGGTGCAGATATCTTTTTGAGTTAGTGTTGCCATGCCCTTTTCTTATTTCTTATGTGAAATTTTATATGTTCTGTCCTTGCATTGTTTGGTGTCTCTACAGTTGTTTCTGTTCTTCCCTTTCTTCCCTGTTCTTCCCTAAAATTTATCTTGTAAGAGTGGCGTCTGGAATGTTGTACACTAAAAAGTCCCTTTTCTGGAATTTTACACAGTATCTAAGCTGAACTCAGTTGAGTAAAATGAGTAATGTTTTTGCCCACCTTACTTAATTTGCATTTTCAGCATCAAAACTCACTCTAAAATCCTGAAGGGAGGACGTCTGATGGTTGTGGCAGGTGATGAACTGTGAGCCACCCACTTTTTCCCACACCATGATCTCCTCTTGCTATTGTTCACCCACCAGACAGCAGGTGAAATACCCTTGTACTGTTTCCTGCTCTAGTTTGCAGCAAAGTGCAAAGAAAAGCCACCCCAAACGAGAAGGTGTTTGGAAAAGGACATAAAAATTAAGTGCTAGTTAAAAGGAAGAAAAATACGGTCTAATGTGTCTACTTGGGAGTCCCATCAGATGATAACAGAGAAAATATAGGAGAGGCACTATTTAAAGAAATAATAGTGGAAGTAGACAATTTCCCAAAATAAAAGCACATAAAACTTGAGAATCAAGAAGCACAAAGAATCCAAAGCCAGGGCGCCTGGGTGGCTCAGTGTGTTAAAGCCTCTGCCTTCAGCTCAGGTCATGATCTCAGAGTCCTGGGATCAAGGCCCAAGTCGGGCTCTCTGTTCAGCGGGGAGCCTGCTTCCTCCTCTCTCTCTGCCTGCCTCTCTGCCTACTTTTGATCTCTCTGTCAAATAAATTAAAAAAAAAAAAAAGAATCCAAAGCCAACATACATATGTGATATATATACAAAGGCTTCTTAAGGATGTGTTTCAAAGATGAGAAAAACATCTTTTTAAAGATATATTTATTTGAGAGAGAAAGTGTGGTTAAGGGGCAAAGGGAGAGACAATCTTAGACTCCACACTGATCACAGAGCCCAATGTGGGGGTGGATCTCAGGACCAAGAGTTGGACACTCAACCAACTGTGCCACCAAAGCACCCCTTAAAGATGAGGAAAATCATTCTACAAGGAAAGTCTGAGGTACAAGAAAGAATGATAAAGGAATTGGTATACATATGAGCCAATCTAAATTAAAGTGAACTGGGACACCTAGGTGGCTCAGTCAGTTGAGCATCTGACTCTTGATTTTGACTCAGGTCAAGATCTCAGGGTCCTGGGATCCAGCCCTGCGTTGGGCTTTGCACTCAACTGGGGAGTCTGCTTGGGGATTCTCTCTCTCCCTGTCCCCTTGCTCTCAAGGTTCACACTCTCTCTCTAAAATGAAAACAAATCATTTAGAAAATAAATCATTTAGAAAAATAAAGTGAACTATTGGGATGGCAGAAATCTCAGCTGAGAACATTGGCAACATTTTTTTGGTGATGCTGTGGGGAAATAGGCACTCTCACATATTGCTGGTAGAAATGCAAAATGATACAACCATTATGGAGGGAAATTTGGACAATATTAGCAAAATTACCTATGCATTTATTCTTTGACTCACTGGCATCACTTCTAGAAAAAATATTCCAAAGATCATTTAGCAAAAACAAAAAATATACGCACAAGGATACTGTCAGCATTATTTTTATAATAGCCAAAGACAACCAAAAAACCAGATGATCATCCTAGGGACCTGGCTAAATAAACTATGGTACCTCCACAAAAATAGATTAAAATGTAGATGTAAAGAGAAATGAGGATTTCTATTTATGATATGAAGTGATATCAAGGGTATATCAATAAATTAAAACATAGTACACAAATTATTTTTACTATACCTTCTGTGTTTATGTTGAGAACAAATACACATACATGTGCTTTTATTTTCAAAAATAAACAATGGAAAGAGGAAAACTATTAAAATGGTAGTTACATATAGGAAAAAGAAACAGGTTGAGGAGTACAGAAACCAAAGTAAGACTTCTGTCAGTGGATGTCACAAACATAATTTGGACTTTGAGAGAATATAAAAAGTTTAACATAATTAAAAATAGTATTGGAGAAATGAGTGAAGGTGGTCCAAAGGTACAAACTTCCAGTTAGAAGATAAATAAGTCCTGAGGATGTAATGTACAGCATGGTGACTATAGTTCACAATACTGTATTGTGTATTTGGAAGTTGTTGAGATAGTAGTTCTTAAAACTTCTCATAGAGGGGCGCCTGGGTGGCTCTGTCTGTTGAGTGCCCAACTCTTGGTTTTGGCTCAGGTCATGATTTTATGGGTCATGAGATTCTTGCTTCACACTCAGTGGGGAGTCTGCTTGAAGATTCTCTCCCTCTCCCCCTTGTGCACATGCGCTAATACATAAAATCTTTAAAAAATTCTCCTCATAGAAAAAAATAACATTTGTAACTATGTGTAGTAATGGATATTAACTAATCTTACTATGGTAATCATTTCATAATATACACACATATCAAGTCACTAAGTTGTACACCTACAATACAACATTATATGTGAATTATATCTCAATTTTTAAAAAGATTACTTGGGCATCTCTTTTATTTTATTTTTTTTTAAAGATTTTATTTACTTATTTGACACACACAGAGAGATCACAAGTAGGCAGCAAGGCAGGCAGAGAGAGAGGAGAAAGCAGGCTCCCCGCTGAGCAGGGAGCCCGATGCGGGGCTCGATCCCAGGACCCTGAGATCATGACCTGAGCCGAAGGCAGAGGCTTTAACCCACTGAGCCACCCAGGCGCCTCTGGGCATCTCTTTTAAATAGAAAGCATCAATAATAGCATTTTGCAGTTTTAGCTGTCACATGACTTTAGCTCATTTGATTCTCATGGCAATCCAATAAAAAGGTATTAAGTCAGACCCAAAATGGCTATTGCCCACTATGCTAGCTACAGTTTCATGTTACCATATTGGACAATCTGTTAATCCCCTTCATTTGTCAACACACTTCTAAATATAAAAGACACTTAGGGGTGCCTGGGTGATGCAGTTGGTTGAGCATCTGATCTCGGTTTCTTTCAGCTCAGGTCGTGATCTCAGAGTCATGAGACTGAGCCCTGCGTCAGGCTCCATGCTCAGCACAAAGTCTGTTTAAGAGTCTCTCTCTCTCTCTCTCTCTCTCTCTCTCTCTCTCTCTCTCTCTCTCTCTCTCTCTCTAGGGCACCTGGGTGGCTCAGTCGGTTAAGCATCTGCCTTCAGTTCAGGTCATGATCCCTGGGTCCTGAGATTGGGCCTCTCATCAGACTCCCTGCTCAGTGTGGAGCCTGCTTCTCCCTCTCCCTCTGCTGTTCCCCTGCTGCTTCTCTCTCTCTCTCTCTCTCTCTCTCTCTCTCTCTCTCTCTAATAAATAAAATCTTTTTAAAAAAAGACTCTTTCCCTCTGCCCCCCCCAACATGCACTCACTCATTGCCCCCCCCTTTTTTTAAGGGGGAAAAAGAAGAGGGAAAAAGAGGATGGGGGAGGGGGGAGGAAACAGAGGAGAGTTTTTTTCCAACTTCTGACACCAATGGTCAAACAGGAACTGTTAGGCTCATGGTGGTTTAACCTTAATGTCAAAATATCTTGTCTCCTACCCCAACTTCTCTGACCTAAATAAATGGAGGGATGTAACATGTTCATGGATTAGAAAAAGTCTGTATTGTTAAAATGACAATGCTGCCCAAATTCTTTGCAAGATTCAACCCAACCCCAATCACAAATCCTACAGGCATTTGGTGGGGGAAATGAGCATCTGATCTCGGTGGGCGGGGGGGGGGGNTATGGAAATTCAAAGAATCTAGAATAGCCAAAGCAATTTTACCAAAGGACAGAGCTGGAGGACTTATTTTGCTTAATTTCAGTACTTAATATAGAGCTATAGCTCAGGGGCACCTGGGTGGCTCAGTGGATGAGTGTCTGTGTTTGACTCAGGTCATGATCCCAGAGTCCTGGGATTGGGGTCTACATTGGGCTCCATGTTCAGCAGGGAGTCTACTTCTCCCCTTCTCTCTCTGGCCCTCCACCCAACTTGGGGGTGCTGTCTCTCTCAAATAAATAAATAAAATCTTAAAAAAAAAAAGTGATAGTTCAGACTGCTTGGTATTAATTGCAGGTAGACATATAAATCAATGGAATAGAATCAAGAGATAGACCTAGTGATTTTTGACAGATGCCAAGGCAATTCAATGGAGAACGTCTTTTCAATAAATGTTGTTCAACAAATTAAGTATTCATGTTAAAAAAAAACAACAAACATCAATCTTTACTGCCTACCACATACAAAGCAACTTAAAATGTATCCTATAGCTTAATGTGAAATCTCAAATATGAAGCTTCTAGGTAAAAAAACACAAGAAAAATACGTTAGACCTCAGGGGAGACAAAGATTTCTTAGATTTGACACCAAAAGCACTACCCATAAGTGAAAAAAATATTGGGGCGCCTGGGTGGCTCAGTCAGTTAAGTGTCGAACTTTTCATTTTGGCTCGAATCATGATCTCAGGGTTGTGAGATCAAGTCCCATGCTGGGCTCTGCACTGAGTGTGAAGCCTGCTTAAGATTCTCTCTACTTCTCCCTCTCCTGTCCCTTTTTCATCTCTAAAAAATAAAATAGTAATAATTAAACTTTATCGAAATTTAAAACTTCTGCTGTCTGAAAGGCACTAATATGAAAATAAAAAGAGACTGGTTAAAAATATTCACAATACATTTATCTGATAAAGAACTTACATCCAAAATATATAGAGAACTCTTAGATTCTTCACCAAAGAATAGATATAACTAGCCAATAAACACAGGGGAAGATGTTCATTGTCATCAGTTGTAACATATATATAACAATTAAATTAAACAATAAGATACCACTATGCACCCATTATATTGGCTAAGATTAAAATGACTAAATATACCAAGTATTTGAAATATGTAGAAGAAATCATACTGATGAAAGGAATGTAAAACAGTACAAAAAAATCAGTTTCTTAGCCAAATATATGCCTACCATACAACCCAGCCATTTCACTCTTAGATATTTAACCAAAAGAAACAAAAACAATAATAAAAAGAGAACAATCCCTAAAAACTGGAGAAAAAATACTGAAATGAATAAACCCAACTATACAATATTGAGGGCATAACCACACAAAGAAATTAAATACTTCAGATATCTTTCAAACAATATAACCAATCACATCTAGTCTAACATATATTCTAAGGATAAAAAGTACAAAGAAATAAACTGCACTCAACAATCTTAATGTTAATAATATAAGTACTGTTATTCTGAAATTATTTAAGGCCTATTATAGGATAATACAAAAAACTAATTATGTTTAATGTCATTGGAACCAAGAGTTTTGATGCAAAAGAGATGTAAGTATATAAACCCTATAATCTTATATTTGAATTGGAAATTAACAACATGAACTCACATATTTCCTATCTCTGTCCGTGGAAAAGACTTAGAATCAATGACAAACTTAATAGCAATAGACATCCCTAGAACCTAGCTACACTCCACTCCCTGTGTCATTCCCAATTAAAAAGAATCAAGGTTCACTATAGCAAGGCCTGATTCTTCCTGCTTTGGGGTAGAAATTTATAAGATAAGCTTGGAAAAAACTGCCAAAAATTAAATGTCCTTAACAGCAAAGAATAACAGGATCATTTCAAAAGGACAAATGAGCCGATCTAAAGAGGATCCCACTGGCCCCAAATAGGATAACTGGGCATCAAATGAATAATAGTAATGGATTATATATATAAAAATATATAAAAATCCATGAGTTTATAATGATCCTTCAGATAAAAATCACTGGTCACTACGAGAAGTTATTATGACATTAACTCATTACTCTGGAAATTGATACAAAAATAACAATCAAGGATTTATCCTGCCCTTCATATATAAACTCTAGTTCAGGGTAAAAAAATGGTTCCTGAAAAAAAAAGTTCTTACTGACAGAATTCCAGCTAATAAAAGCAGAAAGAATGACAGGATAAGAAAATCATTTTTCAACCCCTAATGAAATAGTTCTAGGCAAGGATCATCAAAGTCTGCCAAAACAATTAGATGAAAACTCATGGAAAACTTCATATGGACTTATTCAGTCTCCCACCACCAAAGCTACTCATCAATCACTAACACAAAAAGTGTGATGAGATGTTAGGTATCTAGTCATACAATTCAACAGAAAGTTCAGAGCGCCACCTATGGAGTTAATTAAAAAACTTAACTTGAATCTAATTGAGATTCAAGCTCTAACCAGTTTATAGGAAACACAGGAGTTACAGGAAAAATTAACACAAAAGAAAAAAATCAGGAAACTCCAAAATGTACATTCCACAAAACATATAACCAGGTGTTTTCAACTATATCAATGGAATGGGAGAGGGGGAAAGGGAAAGAGGGAAGAATAAAATAGATCTAAGAGATAAAAACCAAGGGGCACCTGGGTGGCTCAGTCGGTTGAGCCTCTGCCTTTGGTTACGGTCATGATCCCAGGGTCCTGGGATCGAGCCCTGCATCGGTGACTCCATCTGTGACTCCATCAAATGTAATAACATTTGTATTATAGGAGTCCCAGGAGGAGAGAGAGAAAGGGGGGCAAAGGATTTATTTGAAGAAATAGTAACTGAAAACTTCCCTAATCTGATGAAGGAAACAGATATCCAGATCCAGGAGGTGCCTAACAAAATCAACAACAGCAGATCCACACCAAGACATACTGTACTTAAAATGACAAAATATAGTAATAAAGAAAAATATTAAAGCAGCAAAAGAAGAGAGTTACATACAAAGTAAACCCTATAAGTCTATGAGCAGATTTTTCAGCAGGAATTTTCCAAACCAGAAAGGAGTGGCATGATATATTCAAAGTGCTGAATGGGAAAAAGCTGCAGCCAAGAAGACTATCCAGCAAGGCTACCATTCAGAATAGAAGGAGTTTCCCACAATAGAAAGAGTTTCCCAGACAAAAGAAAAAAAAAGGAGTTCATGACCACTAAACCAGCCCTGCAAGAAATATTAAAGGGACTCTGAGTAGACAGTAGAGACTAAAAGGACAGTATAAAGGTAGGAAACACAAAAGCAGTAAAAATAAATTTTTCTGCAAAAAAATCAGTTAAGGAACTCACAAAATAAAAGGATATAAAATATGACACCCTATACCCAAATCATGGGGAGGAGAGGGGTAAAGGAGAAGTTCGAATTTAGATGACCGTCAACTTAATAAAGACTACCATATGCAGAAGAGGTTATATACAAACCTCATGGTAACCAAAATCCAAAAACCGCTAATAAACATAAAGAAAAAAGAGAAAGAAATCCAAAGACATCACTAAATAAAACCAGCAAACCATGAAAGAAAGATAAGAAAGGACCAGAGAAAATCTTCAAAAACAATGACAAATCAGGTAATAAAATGGCAATAAATAAAAATGGCAATATACATTTCTATGTATAATTACTCTGAATGTAATGGACTAAATGCTCCAATCAAAAAACACCAGGTGACGGAATGGATAAAAAAATAAGACCCATCTATATGCTGCCTACAAGAGACACATTTTAGAACTAACGACACCCGCAGATTGAAAGTGAGGGGATAGACAATCAGTTATCTTGCAAATGGATGTCAAAAGAAAGCTAGCGCAGCAATACTTATATTGGATAAACTAGACTTTAAAACAATAACTGTGGGGTGCCTAGGTGGCTCAGTCGGTTAAGGGTCTGCCTTCAGCTCAGTTCAGGTCATGATCTCAGGGTCCTGGGATGGAGCTCCACTTCGGGCTCCTGCTCAGCAGGGAGCCTGCTTCTTCCTCTCTCCTCTCTCTGCCTGCCTCTCTGCCTACTTGTAATCTCTCTCTCTGTGTCAAATGAATAAATAAAATCTTAAAAAAAAAAAAAAGAGGGGGGACTCTCATACATTGCTCGTAACAGTATAAATTGGTGCATCTGCTCTGGAGAACAATCTGGCCACATTTGGTAAAGCTGAAGAAACATATACCTGGACTTCTTATACCCTAAGGAAACATTTGCATGTGACTACATTAGCAAAAGAATACATAAACAAGGATGTTTACTGAAATATTGTTTGACACAGCAAAAAATCAGAGATAACCAAAATGTCCATCCTTTTTTAAAAGAATGAATAAATCAATTCTGTCATGTAATACCATACAGCAGTTAGATGAGTTTACTCAAAAAATTGAGTGAAAAAGGTTACAGAGATAGATTATTTAAAAATTTAAAACACAACAACGTATGTAGTAAAGAATAAAAAGACGAATGAATACAACCAAGTTCAGAATAGTCATTACCTCGAGAAAGGAAGGAAAGGTGCACAAGGGGCCTTCAAACACATTTGGGAGTTTTTATTGTAACAGAGAAAGGTTTAGAGAACAAGAAAAGCCTAAAAACTGTGTATTATTTCACTCTAGTGTTATTTTGACCACTAAGAGGCTGCTTAGAAAATTTCAAGGACTCTACTTTTAAGGAATTTGCATGAAAGGAGTATTCAGTAAGAACTGAACCCAAAACAATGACTTGAAGAGAAAGAACAGTCAATAAAGAGAGTCAAGGTGCCTAAGAAAGGATAAATATGGTCCCATTGAAAAACAGTTACACAAGGACACCTGGGTGGCTCAGTCAGTTAAGTGTCTGCCTTCAGCTCAGGTCATGGTCCCAGGGTCCTGGGATCAAGTCCCTAACTGGGCTCTTTGCTCAGCAGGGAGCCTGCTTCTCCCTCTGCCAGCTGCTCCCCCTGCTTATGCACGTGCGCGCTCTCTCTCTCCCCCCTCTGACAAATGAATGAAATCTTTAAAAATAGTAATAATAGTTACATATATTCTCAGGGTGTCTTATTTTTAGCCATTCTCTATGCAAGTCTTACCAAGTGATTTCTAGATTAAAGGCAAAGGAACCCAGTGAATTTCCTAAGACTAAACACAGCAAAATCAGGGTTAAATAATATTCAGTGCCACTTTTATGGAGAGATAATAAAATTTTAAACAAAAAGAAATATAGTAAACCAAATGAAATTTATTATCCCCACATACACCAAACTTGCTTCTTTTGTGTTCTTTATTTTGCTGAATGGAACTCATTATAGTTGTTCAAGCCAAAACCCCATTTCAAGCCCACCATCAAATGCTACCATTACATCTCCTAAGCAGCTTGATAACCATCCACTTCTCTCCATACCTACAAGCCACCACTATCATCTCTTAAATTCTTACAACAGCCTCCTCCCTGAATGCTTTGTCCCTACCCCCATGTCTCAATCCCATCTCCATTCTGCAGTCAGAATGATACTCCTAAGATGAAAATCATATAACTTCCCTATTTAAAACTTTTCAATGGTTCCTTATTGCACCCAGAGGATTTCAAACTCCTCCACATGTCTTACAGAAGCCCTTCAAGAGATGGCTTCTGCTTAACCTATCTAATCTCATCTCTCACTACTCACAAAACCAAACCTCCAACCCCACCCTTCATACACTCACCTCTTGAACAAACGACTTATTAAAATATCTAAAATAATATACTCTTCTCTAGCCTTTAAACATATTCTCTCTGGAATACTTTTCTCATGCCCACTTTTTTCTCCAATTTCCTCCATTTTCCTGGTTAATTCCTTATCTATTATATCCCAAATTTTTTTAATGTTGTGCTACCTAGGAAATCTTCCTTTATGCCTCTTACCAAGTACAGAATTAGGTTTCCTTCTATATGCTCCCATGGTATCCTAAATTATCCTCACCAAGGCATTCATCACACTAGATCATAAGAATATAAGTACTCTAAGGGCAAGAGCTATATTGGTCTTATTCTTTATTGCATGCCTAGAACCTAACAGAATGGTTGCTATATATTATGTAGTATCTATTAAATGAACTGATGTCTTATACCAGAAACCAATTTTTAAAGATAAGGTTATGATCTTACCAGAACTGTTATAATATATAAGTTTAGTAGAAACACAAAATAATCGAATTATGTACCAGCTTAATGGAAATTTTATTTACTATTGTACTATGGCTAGCATTCCAACTTGATAGTCACCGCAAATAAAGAGAGATGATCATGAAAACATCCTAATAAGTAACTCGTCCCACTGTATATTCTTCCTGAGGAAATCGATTTCAATATGAAGATAGAGGTAATATATTTTATTTCTCCAGCTAATGACAAGGAGATAGTAATGATAGTAAGCCATTTACTCATAGAAAAAGTGAGAGACAGCGGAAATAAAATATTGTGTGAAGTCAGGTATCAATAACACAAGAAAAACCAGCAAATTTTAAAATTTGTGGAAATGAAACAACACACTCTTCAACAACCAACAGAACAAAAAAGAAATCACAAAGAATATTGGAATATACTTAAAAACAAATGAAAACACACACAGAAAATACCAAAACTTAAGGACACACTGAAAGCAGTGGAAAGGGATATAATGTAAACGCTTACATTAAAAAGCTAGAAGGATCTCAAATCAACAAACTAACTTTACAACTTAAGAAACTAGGAAAAACAAGAACTAAACCCAAAACTAGCAGAAGAAAGGAAATATTAGAGGTAAATTAAGTAGAACATAAAAAAATAGAGAAAATTAATGAAACCCAAAATTAGTCCTTGGAAAAGATCAACAAAATTGATAGTCCTTAGCTACATGAAATAAAAAAAAAGAGAGAGAGAGAAGATTCAAATTACTACAATCAAAATGAAAGAAGGGACATTACTACCGATTCTACAGAAATAAAAAAGAATTATAAGACAGTAGTATGAGGGCGCCTGGGTGGCTCAGTGGGTTAAAGCCTCTGCCTTCGGCTCAGGTCATGATCTCAGCGTCCTGGGATTGAGGCCCGCATCAGGCTCCCTGCGCAGCAGGGAGCCTGTTTCCTCCTCTCTCCTCTCTCTCTGCCTGCCTGTCTGCCTACTTGTAATCTCTCTCTCTCTCTCTGTGTCAAATAAATAAATAAATAAAATCTTAAAAAAAAAAAAAAGACAGTAGTATGAAAAATGTACACCAACAAACTGGATAACCTAGATGAAATAGGCAAATTCCTAGAACAAAAAGCCTGCCAAGACTAAGAAACAGAAAATCGGAATAAACCTATATAACTAGTAATAAATACTAGGAGACAAATTTGGTAGTCATGTATCCTGACAAAGAAAAGCCTTGGACCTGATGGCTTCACTGGAGAATTCTACCAAACATTTAAAGAACTAACACCAATCCTTTTCAAACTTTTCCAAAAAATCTGAAGAGGGGGGAATGCTTTTTATTTCATTCCATGAGGCCAGCATTACCCTTATAACAAAACCAAAGACTCCACAAGAAAACTACAGACCAATATCCCTTACAAATAAAGATGAAAAATCTGCAACTATCAGCAAACAGACTTCAGCAGCATATTAAAAGGATTATACTCCATAACCAAGTGGAATTTATTCCTGGAAAGCAAGGATGTCTCAACATATGAAAACTGATCAATGTAATACACCACATTAACAGAATAAAGGGAGGGCACCTGGGTGGCTCAGCAGGTTAAAGCCTCTGCCTTCGGCTCAGGTCATGATCTCAGGGTCCTGGGATCGAGCCCCGAATCAGGCTCTCCGCTCGGCAGGGAGCCTGCTTCCTCCTCTCTCTGCCTGCCTACTTGTAATCTCTCTCTCTGTGTCAAATAAATAAATAAAATCTTTAAAAAAAAAACAGAATAAAGGGAAAAAATATGATCATCTCAACTGATGCAGAAAAAGTATTTGACAAAATTCAACACTTTTTCACAATAAAAAACACTCAAATGAGTAAAAAGAAACTAGCTAAACATAAAAAAAGATATACTTGAAAAATCTACAGCAAATATATGCAATGGTGAAAGACTTCAAAAATCAAGAACAAAAACTAGGATGCCCACTTTCACTACTTCTATTCAACTAAGTATGGAAGCTCTAGCCAGAGCAGTTAGGCAAGAAAAAGTGATATAAGGCAGCCAAATTGGAAAAGAAGTAAAATGATCTCTCTTTGCAGATTATATTATTATCTTGTATGCAGAAAACCCTAAAGACTACACACACACACACACACACACACACACACACACACACACACACACACAAACTGTTACAGCTAATAAATAAATTCAGCAAAGTAGCAGAGGACAGTCAACAGACAAAACTCAGTTGCATTTCTATATACTGACAATGAATACTACCCAAACTGATCTACAGATTCAATACAATCCCTATCAAAATCCCAGTGACATTCTTTGCAGAAATAGAAAAACCCATCCTGAAATTCATATGTAATCTCAAGAAATAGTCAAAACAATCTTGGAAAAAGAACAAAACCAGAGAACTCAAACTTCTAGATTTCAAAATTTACTACAAAGCTACAGTCATCAAGGGTCCCTGGGTGGCTCAACTGATTAAGTGTCTGCCTTCCTCTGCCTTTGGCTCAGGTCATGCTCTCAGGGTCCTGGTATCAAGCCCTGCTTCTGGCTTACTGCTCACACCCTGCTCATGCTCTAATAAATAAATAAAATCTTTTAAAAAAAAGCTAGTCATCAAAATAGTGTGGTATTAATATGGCATAAAGATCAATGGAATAGAACAGAGGACCCAGAAATAAACCCTCACATATATGGTAATATACTTTTTGACAAGAGTGCCAAGACCAATCAATGGGGAGAGAACAGTCTTTTCAACAAATGGTACTGGAAAAACTGGATATTCACATGCAAAAAAAAAATGAAGTTGGACCCTTCCCCTAACACCATATGTAAAAATTATCTGAAAATGGATAAAAGACCCAAATGTAAGACCTAAAACAATAAAAATCTTAGGAAGAAAACAAAGGAGAAAAGCTTCATGACATTGGATGAGGCAACAATTTCTTGTATATGATTCTAAAGGAACAGGGAACAAAAGAAAAATAAACTGGACCTCATGAAAAATTTAAAATTTCATGCATCAAAAGACATTATCAACAGAGTAAAATGGAAAATACTACTATGGAAAATAGTATGGCAGTTCCTCAAAAAACTAAAAATAGAATTACCATATGATCCAGCAATTACACTTCTGTGTATATACCCAAAGAATGGGAGGCCGGGTCTTGATGGGGTATCTGCACACCCATGTTAACAGCAGCACTATTTGTGCTAGCGAACACATGGAAGCAACTCAAGTGTCCTGTTGATGGATGAAAGGATAAGCAAAATATGGTATACACACACACACACACACACACACGACGTATTACTATTCAGCCTTAAAAAGTAAGGAAATTCTGACATTTGCTACAATGTGGATGACTCTTGAGAGCATTATGCTAAGTGAAATAAGCCCATCACAAAAAGACAAATACTGCATGATTCCATTTATATGAGATACTTAAAATAGTCAAAATTATAGAAACAAAGCAAAATGATGGGGCTGGGGAAAATAGGGGATGAGGAGTTATTGTTTAATGGGTACAGTTTTAGTTTTACAAGATGAAAAGAGCTATGGAGATGGATGCTGGTGATGGGTGCATAACAGTGTGAATATACTTGGTACCACTAAACCACACATTTAAAAGTGATTAAGATGGCAAATTTTGTTATATACTTTTCGTAAAATAAAAGATTTTTTTTAACATTTTATTTATTATTTGACAGAGAGAGACACAGCGAGAGGGGGAACACAAGCAAGGGGAGTGGGAGAGGGAGAAGCAGGCTTCCCACTGAGCAGGGAGCCCTATGCGGGGCTTGATCGCAGGACCCTGGGATCAGGACCTGAGCTGAAGGCAGACATTTAACGACTGAGCCACCCAGGCACCCCAAAAAAAGATTATTAAAGCAAATTATCATGAAACCAGCTGTAACCTAAATAAAAAGCTTTGCCAAAAATAAGTCATAAAGCAGGATGTTCATTACAGAACACTTTAAAAAGGGACACCTGGGTGGCTCAGTCATTTAAATGTTTGCCTTCAGCTCAGGTCATGATCCCAGGGTCCTGGGATTAAGTCCCACATCGGGCTTCTTACTCAGTGGGAAGACTGCTTCTCCCTCTGCCTGGCGCTCCCCCTGCTTTTGCACTCTATCCGACAAATAAATAAAATCTTTTAAAAAAAAGATCACTTTAAAAATCTGTGTACACCCAATATGTCTTGGTCTTTAAATTACTGAACATATAAACTTTGATTATAAATTCCTTTATGGCACACCTAACTGGCATCACGTGTTAATTAAGCTGAATAAATATCATGTTAAAAAAAAATTCCTTTATAACTTTACATACAAACATTGTTTGTTCTAAAGAAAAACATGAGGGGGCGCCTGGGTGGCTCAGTGGGTTAAAGCCGCTGCCTTCGGCTCAGGTCATGATCCCAGGGTCCTGGGATCGAGGCCCGCATCGGGCTCTCTGCTCGGCAGGGAGCCTGCTTCTTCTCCTCTCTCTCTGCCTGCCTCTCTGCCTACTTGTAATCTCTCTCTCTGTGTCAAATGAATAAATAAAATCTTTAAAAAAAAAAAAAAAAAAAGAAAAACATGAGGAAAACCGTTTTTTTCCAGGCAAAAAATGCCTAAAGTTAAGTACCTCTGAAATTAAGCTTTCACAGTAACAAGCTATAAACTTATCCACAACTATGAAGTCCTAGGGAAAGAGAGGGTTGTTTTGTCCTCAAAGACTGAAATAAATTAACATTAGAAGTATTAAAATACAAAAGTTTTCTTTTAGATTAACATTCTAATGGACTGAATAGAACAACTAGGTAATAAATGTTTTATATACTAGAAGAATTCTTACCTGGGAGATTACCCTTTGAGATGGTGTCTGTATCCAAATTGTAGGTGTCCTGGAGACGCAACAGAGCTTTAGCTGCCCCAACCTGATCTTCATCATTAGGGAAGTACTGTCTCTGAATGGTTAGGTTAGAGATAAAGCCTTGAAATTTAAAAAAAAGAAAGGGGAAAAAAAAAAAGAAAGAAAGAAAAAGAAAGACTCTAGAACCTCACAGACTTCCAGTTTGCAATATACAGTGTTTACAAGGATTTTTCCAAAATTAATTTTATTATAATTTCCTACCATACCATGAAAGTTCCACATGCTCAACAAGAAAAAAACTAAATACACCAAGACTTGAAATACCTCTAACTTACACAATCTTCCCACATCCTAGGTCACTGACACCTAGTGTCAGATTACTTAAGTAATCTGAAGTCATTGTATAAATCATATAGTAGGGAAGATCAACATGATAACTGAATCTTTAGTTACACAAAATAGCCTCCACTAAGCTTGAAAAATGAATGGATTTATGGATTTGAAAATGACATCCACTGGCAACCAATTATACTTTCAGATAACAGATGGTAAATAAAATTTATGCGTTTTAAAAAAGTTCTATTTCCTTCTTCCATGTGTCACACATTATATAAATACGTAAATATACAAAGTTTGGTGGAATCCTTTGAGGGGGAAATATTACATATTAAAGATTATAAAGTGGCTCATGTATTAAAATATAGTTAGATCTGTTAAATTACTAAATATAGTGATCAACCAAGATTTGCTCTATATAAAATCTGGTTTTAATTTTATAAGGTTTCATATAAAATATAGCAAAAACCAAACTAACAAAGTAATTACTGATAATTATGTAACGCCTAAGGAGAATGGATGCTAAATACTCCTTAAGGAACCAAAAAAACCAAAACAAAAAGTGATTTAAAATTTTAATAATGTGTTATCATTTGCAAATAAAATTTAGATATGGAACTTCCCTCCTCTCTCGTTTACTTACAATCAGCTGTGTATTTTGATCAGCAAAAGGCCAGGCATTTTTATGTTAATGAAAATGTACATATGAACAACTAGCAAGGAGAGGGCTAAAGTTCATATCACACATATTTTTTAGTTTTAAGACCAACTCTTAGTCACAATGTCCACATGGAATTTTACAAGTTTTACAGGTTTTTTTTTATAACCCAAAATAAAATCCAAGAAGTTGCTTAAATCCCTTCCAATAAAAAAAAAAGAGGAAAGGGCGCCTGGGTGGCTCAGTGGGTTAAAGCCTCTGCTTTTGGCTCATGTCATGATCTCAGGGTCCTGGGATCGAGGCCCGCATTGGGCTCCCTGCTCAGCGGGGAGCCTGCTTCCCCCTCTCTCTCTCTGCCTGCCTCTCTGCCTCCTTGTGATCTCTCTCCCTCTGTAAAATAAATAAATAAAATCTTTAAAAAAAAAAAAAAAGAGGAAAAATATGGGATTTTCCCACTATGGGATGACTACCACAGATTAAAACGTCAAAGCCTCAAGGTTTACCTTATAAAAGAACTTAGGTCATAAAGATCATTACTTGAGAATTTTTTTTTAATTAAAAAATGTGTATGTGTGTGTGCACATACACATACAGGACTTTAAAAAAGTTTTCATGGTGCTATATAATAGAGCAAATAATCACAGTATTTCCCTCTCACAATGAAGTCTTCACAAGTGCCTGCCTTAATTCTTCTCCTCAAGGCTTCCCGTACCATGCATAATAGTTTACTGCTCAGAAACACTCATAAGCACCCTTGGAGTATTTTCATTTACATAGTGACTCAGTTCTCTCCCTCCTTCTTGCTTTTTTTCATTCCACCTTCAGTCACTGAACAAATATCTAAGTATATTCCCTCTAGTTCTTAAACTCCAGGCTTAGTTTTCTGTGTCTGTTACTAAAATATCTAAAACACCTCAATACACAAATACAACTTTGTTTTAATTAGAAAGACGTTCGTTGTTACTGTCTGCAGTCTTAGTTTTTAAATTACTAAGTAAAAGAAGTCTAAGACTCAAAATACTATATAGAACACAGCTAACACTCTTCCTCATAGTACCAGTCCCAATACGTTAACAACTGATGAGAAGATAGCGATTTATCCGTAAATTTTTAAAGTCTGAAGGTAATCCTAAAATGGAAACAATTACTCTCAGAAATGAAACTATATGTCAAATAATTGACCCACTTTTGTAAATTTCAAAACAAAAAGAACCAGTGCTAGTCACCAACAAAAGAAATTACTTATTTTTTTTTAACACTAAAGTTATTTTTGTTTCCAGTTTTTATTCCCTTTTTTTAAATCAAGGAATTCAGGATCTAGACTAACTCCAGTCAAACCAAACACACCCCTGCAACAATTTAGTTACAATACTGAATACCTGATGTTCTGGGAAATGAATTTATTAGTATTGGCATTTCCACACGTGGCAGCAATACTGTCTCACTTCTTTTGGCTCCTTAGTCTTACCATCTGACTTACCATCTGACATATCCTTAAGGACCAGATTCTCCAACTCACTCCATTCGGTGTTCAGACGTTTCATTAATTTGAACGCATTTACAGGGTGCCCAACAAAGCCTTCTGGATCTTTCGTCGCTGTGCTGGTTAGTCGATCTAACTTCTCTGCCCATCTATACACGTAAGACATATAAATAGAGCACACACACACTTAATAAGGAAGAACACAATTTAATAAAGCACTCAGAAAAAGAAAAAAGACTAGAGGTTTTTGAGTGAAAACTATATTCAAGGGCGCCTGGGTGGCTCAGTGGGTTAAAGCCTCTGCCTTCGGCTCAGGTCATGATCTCAGGGTCCTGGGATCGAGGCCCGCATCGGGTTCCCTGCTCAGTGGGGAGCCTGCTTCCTCCTCTCTCTCTGTCTGCCTCTGCCTCCTTGTGATCTGATCTCTCTCTCTGTGTCAAATAAATAAATAAAATCTTTAAAAAAAAAAACTATATTCAAAAACTCTTTTTAAAATAAAATTACAGGTTTTTTAAAAAGCCAGACTGTTATGAGTAAAACCTAGCTTGGTAAAATAAAAATATAACAACTCCTTTTAGTTTTGTTTCTCTCAAATGGTTACAGTAAATGGAACCTATCTTAGAAAAGGTGTGATTGGATCCCTCTTCTAAGGGTCTAAAAATTCATCTCCGCACAGGTCCTTAAAGCCAAATAATTGATTATTATAAGGTACAAATTTGCCCAATCGAAATTCAGTAACATGTTCATTTAAATCAAACTTATACCAAAATTTTACATTCAGTATCTAAAAAGTGTATTTTAAAACAGACCAAAAAACCCTGACTACTCAGCTACTCACTAAATAAAAGGCAGGAATTCTCACGTCAGGATTAACTCTGAACCAGAGTCAGTTAAAAATAAATTAGCAGGTAAGGAAAAACTATATCAATTAATAATTAACGGTACTTACCACTGTAATCTCTAGAATGGAATCATAGGAGTGAAGGATAAATAGAATTTGAAAACTGCTCTACAAGATGACTTGATTAGGGAGGTTAGAGGAAGACAGAAGATATTAGCAACCATTTTTAGAAATTGTCAGTCAATACCTATACCCATTTATATCCTTATCTCAATCCATGTTCCTCTACCTAAACTCTTGGCCCAGGCCTAACTCTTGTTTTCTGTGCTCCTATTGTAACCATTTCAGCTGGCTTTTAAGACAGGTGGCTTCCATTCCCACTCAAAGAATGTTTTAGCTCTAGAACGAAAACATCCAGGTGGAGTCAGAATCATAATAAGTAGAATGCTTTGCTTACTTTTTTATTTGCTCTAATTTGTCCTCTTCTGCCTTAATATAGTCTTTCAGAGAAGTCACCAGATCTTTCTCAGTATGGATCAAATCAGTCATCTGACCTTGGAAGAGGAGAAGGGAAAGTTATCAAATATCTACATAGGTCAACTCAAGTATTTTAGAATAATTTCAAAATGATCAAGAATGCTTCATTCTTTGAGAAGATTTAACTGGTATTAAACTCAAAAATGCTGGAGAAAACATCTTTTTTCTTCTTCTTTTTAACTAGATAAACAAAAACAATTGTGTTCCAATTCTAATTTTCAAGCTACCTCATTCTGCAAATTGGACCATACTGGCAAACTGATCTAAAAATTTATTTTTAAATTACAAAACAACATTGCTTTTCTTCTTCCCTACCTCTGTTCTCACCCTTTTTTGTTCTTGACACTAATTAGAATTTTTTATTCAATAAACTAAAACCACACTAACAAAAGGTATACTTCACAAATGAAATTCAAATCATCCATGTTAGGTTATTTATAGTGGGATACGAAGACTTATTTTATATCCCAAAATTAGATGTCATAAATATAATGCTTGTGTTTTTGTTAGCACTACGATCACACAAGGGTAAAACTGGTTAACAGCATGAAGGAAAACATCTCATTTAAGGCAGATGAAGTGTGCATATAGGAAAATATAAAAGGATACATATCAAACATGAAAAGTATTTCTGGGAGAAAGAGGGCATGTGAAGTCTTATATCCTATGTATTTTTGTTTGTTTCTTCTTTAACCTCATGCTATTTTAGTAATACTTTCAAAGATTTTTCTTTAAATTATGATATAGAGGTGGCGCCTGGGTGGCTCAGTGGGTTAAAGCCTCTGCCTTCGGCTCAGGTCATGGTCTCAGGGTCCTGGGATCTAGCCCCCCACCCCCCGCATCAGGCTCTCTGCTCAGCAGGGAGCCTGCTTCCCCCTCTCTCTGCCCGCCTTTCTACCGACTTGTGATCTCTCTCTCTCTCTCTGTCAAATAAACAAATAAAAAATCTCTAAAAAAAATTAAATTGTGATATAGAAAAATAACTTGTGTTCATAATAGATTCTTAAATGGAAAAATCAGGTTATAAAATAATGTGCAATGTATTATTTATATCTGTGTATTAAAAAAGACTATTAAATTATTTGCTAAGTGGACTCATTAACAGAATTTTCTTGGTATGCTTTTCTAGATTTTCTTAAGTTTTAACCTGAAAATGTACTGCTTTTGTAATCAGAAAAAATTTTTTAATTAAATTTTAAAAAGAGATACTTGTAGGGGAAAAGGAACTAAATCAATGCTTCAGTCTCCAGAAATACACTATATTTGTTTTTACTGATTTAAAAGCACTAAAAAATGGGGCACCTGTGTGGCTGGGCGAAGCATCTGCCTTCAGCTCAAGTCAGGATCCCAGGGTCCTGGGATGGAGCAGCTCCCTGTTGAGCAGGGAGCCTGCTTCTTCCTCTCCCTTGCTCATCGCCCTCTCCCTTCTACTTACCTTGCTTATTCTCTCTCTCTGTGTCAAATAAATAAATAAAATCTTAAAAAAAAAACACTAAAAAAATGGAAATTTTTAAATATAACATCAATACAAACCGAAAAATAGTAAAACGTACCAATTGAAGTAAAAAAGCCTGGATGGGCCAAAGACAGAGGGAGTAGCATCCCTACAATTAAAATACACCAGATCATCTTGGAAGACTTAATTTTTCAGGTTCACACACCTACAAGAGAAATAGGGCCTTTAAAACAACAACAACAAGTAAGGTAGGAAAAGTTCCTAACCGATTTTTCCTATGAACAAAATGTATGTCAGACACTAAGGGTGCCCATGGACTGTTGTTAATTCTTTCAAGTTGATCTAATAATTTAATTAATAAGAGCTACTATCTTATTTTTCATATAACTGAAGTACTAACTTTATATTTCATCTTAAAGAAAAATACAAAAGTTTGTTATCAACTGATAATTTACGCTTAAAAATTCAACCCAAGTTTGTTTTCTCCTTAGTTACTACTATAATTAGAGTGATCAGATAGTAACTAACTCTTTCATATGGCCAGAAAAATAAGTTTTCCCTATTATCTACATCTAAACTATAAATTTCCCATAAAAATACACTACTCCATCAAAGTAACTTAATTTAAATATTACCAAAATACATTCTGAAATGTTAGAATGTTTTAAAGGGAAAAAAAGTTTTCTGAGCCACTGATTTATCCTTTAAATTCCTAACTTGTTCCACGGCTTTCAATTTTAAAGTAAGTTCAATTAAAAGTTATACATTTTCGGGGTGCCTGAGTGGCTCAGCTGGTTAAGTATCTGACTCTTGATCTCAGGTCTTAATCTCCGGATCATGAGTTCAAGCCCCATGTTGGGCTCCACACTGGGCATGGAACCTACTTAAAAAAAAGTTGTAGATTTTTGGGGTGATGAAAACGTTCTAAAATTGTGCTGATTGATGATTGAAGAATACAGTAAAAGTACTAAAAACCACTGAATCATGACCATTAAATGGGTGAATTGTATATTACATGAATTAAATCTCAATAAAGCTGCTATTTTTTAAAAAGTTGTACAGAATCCAAAAAGAATAAACAGCCTGTCGATTTAAGCTAGTAATTTCTCTCAAGGGACCTAGTGTTAAGGTTTTCCTATCTACTATGTTCTATGTAAAAACTCTTAGTCTAGTACACAGCTATGGAATTTTTTTTTTTTAAGTTGGCAGCAAAGCTCTTCTGTCTTTTTTTCTTTGTCCCTGGTAGTACTGACTTTTCTAGAACAAATTCTTCACAGCAGGTGCAAATGTCAACTAACCATCAGAAAGATTTTACCCTTCTTTCCCAAATGTACCAATAGCACTCTTTTCTTGCTCCTTCACTATCACTTACATGGACTTTTAAGTCCTATTACCTTACAGAAGAGTAAGTTACTATTACAGTACCTCCTGCCCCAGTAACAGGCTCCCATTGGTTATTCTTGTTTCCCTATTCCTCTTTGAGCAGGCACTTCTGACTCTTTCCAAGTGACTGCACTTAAACAGGTTCAAGTCCACATAGGAAAGCTCCCTATTCTGCCAAAACAAACAAAAACAAAAACAAAGCCCCTTTCCCCTTCTTGAATCTCAATAAAAAATAGATCGCCACAGAAACTGACATTCTCCTCCCTCAAGTTTGCCACAAGCTTCCAGATACTTCCAGAACCACACAGTAGTGAAATACACTGCTCTCTTGGCTGCTTTACAGTAACCCTTTGGGAAGGCTTCTAGAATGCAGCAGATGCAGACACTTCCTCTCCTGGGCTCCTGCCAAAGCACAAGCCTTTTTCAAAATCCTGGGCTGTCTGAAAAGTCTAGAATCTTCTCACTGTTTACAGATTTCTGCCATAATTTTCTTCATGAATAAATGTTATTTCCAGAAAATACAAATGCTTTTGCTATACTAACAAAAGGCTAACCAGAAATGCTGTCCAAATGTTAAACTCTGATAAGACAGTTTAGATTGGTCAGGTAAGAGGTTATTTTTTCATAGCTAAAATATATTTTGTAACTCAAGTTTTTTTTTTGTCATCTTTCGAAGTCCTTAAATCCCTCAATGAATCAAGAACCATTAGCCTATAGAAATCACTGAAGTTTGGGCGCCTGGGTGGCTCAGTGGGTTAAAGCCTCTGCTTTCGGCTCAGGTCATGATCTCAGCGTCCTGGGATCGAGGCCCACATCGGGCTCTCTGCTCAGCAGGGAGCCTGCTTCCTCCTCTCCCTGTCTCTCTGCCTGCCTCTCTGCCTACTTGTAATCTCTCTCTCTGTGTCAAATAAATAAATAAAATCTTTAAAAAAAAAAAGAAATCACTAAAGTTTGAAAACTGCATTTTAACAATGAGACAACTTACACAGAAATTTAAAGCATTAATCAAATGAAGAATAAATACACCTTTACCTTACATCATGCTGCAAAATAAATTCTAGATGGATTAAAGAGCTATAACCAACACAAAATAACAAAAGGAAAAGTTACTGGATCTCTAAAAGGAGAAAAGAATCTATAAACTTTAAAAAAGATAAAACAAATAACCTAGCAAAAGCCAGATGGAATTTAAGTACACAAAATAATCTAGGCTTATATGTGTTTTTTAAAAACCCCATCAACAGGGTGCCTGGGTGGCTCAGTCGGTTAAGTGTCTGACTCTCATTTCAGCTCAGGTCATGAGCTCAGGGTCCTGAGATTGAGCCCCACCTCAGGCTCTGCGCTGAGCATGGAGCCTGCTTGAGATTCTCACTCCCTCTCCCTGCTCACACACAGCATACATGCATGGTCTATCAAAACAAAAACCAAAAAATAAAACCCTATAAACAACAAACTAGGAAACTAAAGAAAATGGAGCTCACTTAAGGAGCTCATACCATAAGAAAAACACTGATATAAATAGAAAAGATTAAGAATGTAGAAAGTCACAGAACTAAAAATAGTTTAAAAAGTTCACTCAGTTATCAAAGACCCATTTTTTTGTCCTTCAAATGAACAATTAAATTTAACAAATTCACAATAAAAAATATCTAAATGGGGCGCCTGGGTGACTCAGTGGGTTAAGCCTCTACCTTCAGCTCAGGTCGTGATCTCAGGGTCCTGGGATCGAGGCCTACATCGGGCTCCATGCTCGGCAGGGAGCCTGCCTCCTCCTCTCTCTCTGCCTGCCTCTCTGCCTGCTTGTGATCTCTGTGTGTCAAATAAATAAAATCTTTAAATATATACATATAATTTAAATATATATATAAATAATACATATATATGTATATATAAATGAAGGTGCTATATATATATCAAGGAACTTAAAATAAGTATATCCTTTAACTTGTGAAATTTAAATGAAAACACAAAATTTAAAAACCAACAAATTCAAATCCATTGCTGGTGAGAATACAAAATGGTAAAGCCACTCTGGAAGACGGTTTGGTAGTTTCTTACAAAATCTGACACACCCTTACCATACAATCTGGTAACTGTTCTCCTTCATATTTACCAAAAAAATTTAAAAACTTATGCCCACACAAAAACCTGCACATGGATATTTCTCTATTTCTTCATAATGGCCAAAACTTGGAAGCAACCAAAATGTCCTTCAGTAGGTAAATGGATAAATAAACTGGTACACCCAGACAATGGAATATTATTCCATGCTAAAAGGAAATGAGCTATCAAGCCATGAAAAGACATGGAAGAATCTTAAATGCATATTTCTAAGAAAAAAAGCCAATCTGAAAAGGCTACGTACTGTACAGTTCCAACAAAAGACATTCTGGAACTATGAAGACAGTAAAAATAATCTGTGGTTGGGAGGTGGGAGGATGAAAAGATGGAGCACAGAAGATTTTTAAGGCAGTGAAAATACTCTGTAAGATATCATAATGATAAACAGACCATTTATTTTTTGACATACATTTGTCCAAATCCACAGACCATACAACACTGAGAGTAAATGGGTAATGTAAACTATGTATGGACTTTGGGTAATTATCATGTATCAATGTAGATTCAATCAATTATGGGCGCCTGGGTGGCTCAGTGGGTTAAAGCCTCTGCTTTTGGCTCGGGTCATGATCTCGGGGTCCTGGGATCGAGGCCCATATCGGGCTCCCTGCTCAGCGGGGAGCCTGCTTCCCCCTCTCTCTCTGCCTGTCTCTCTGCCTCCTTGTGATCTCTCTCCCTCTGTGAAATAAAAAAAAAAAAATACAAAAAAAATCAATTATAACAGATGTACCACTCTGCTAGAGGATGTTGAGGCTATCCATGTATGGGGACAGGGGGTATATGGGAAATCTCTATAGCATCCTCTCAATTTTGCTGTGAATCTAAAACTGCTTTTAAAAAAACAAACTCTTAAAATAAATTAACATCATACAACCCTGGTGGAATCTTACTGAATTAGATTAAGTTTCCACTACTCTGACAGAAAGTCATAAATAAATATGGCTCAAAACAAAGAAAAAATTATAATATGATCATAACTATGCATGAAAATATACAAAGGAAATTCACCAAAATGTAGTTGTTTCTGGACAGCTGAATATTAGGTAATTTTTTTCTATTTCTCTGTATTTACCAGATGTCCTAGAGTATATTTATTTTTATATTGACAAAAAATTACATCTATACAAAATCATAAGCCTGAAATTATAATAAAACATCAACTCCCATATTATGTATATCACCCTAAGCTTTTAATGAAGTGGTAACTACTCTCTAATACAAAAAAGTAACTAACAAATACGATCCACATTTGCACCTGTTCTACATTCTAACTATATAAGCCTCCAGATTTCTCTCTCTGCTACAAAGATAGGAAGTTTAAATGAAATTAACCCAAATATCCAGCCATGAACTACACTGTCAGAGTAACACACTTTTCTATTATCCTTCCTCTTAGAGACAGACATATGATGTGGCCTAAGCCATTCACTGACATAACATCAGGGGGCAGGGGCGTTGTGAAATGATACAAAACAGCTCCTTCTGGAGTTGCTCAGCTCACAGAATATGAATTTGGAGCTGCCTGTGACGATCTTGCCCACTTGTCAAGGACACATAGGAGCCCAATCGATAAACAGAACAAAGTCATCCAGAGACAATTCGAAGCTCCATAGTCCTGACTGTTCCAATTATTGCTTTGAATCTGTGAGCTACCCAAATAATCTTCCAACCCAGTAAAGAGAGCCTCTTAACTCCCTTTTTAAGGAATTTTAAACTATATAAAGTTGCATAAACTACATTTGCAATATAAAGTTCAGACCCAGCATTACTCCGAGGCATGTAGGTAATTTACACAAATTCTTAGGTGATGTGATACTGGTGATCTGGGATTACACTTTGAAAAACTAGATAAAAACATCCCTTAAAATTACACAAAAGGTGCTTTCTACCTTTAAAAGAGTAAAATTTTACTTCAATTTATTTTTTGAAAAATAAAATTGATTTCTAATTATTCTAGTGAATAGTTTCTCTAAGCTTTTTTTTTAAAGTAGGCTCCATGCCTAATGTGGACCCCAACATGGGGATCGAGCTCAAGACTGTGAGATAAAGACCTGAACTGAGACCAAGAGTCAGATCCTCAACCATTTGAGCCACTCAGGCCCCCCTCCTCCAATTTCTTTTTTTTTTTTTTTAAAGATTTTATTTATCTATTTCACAGAGGGAGAGAAATCACAAGGAGGCAGAGAGGCAGGCAGAGAGAGAGAGGGGGAAGCAGGCTCCCCACTGAGCAGGGAGCCCGATGCGGGCCTCGATCCCAGGACCCTGAGATCATGACCTGAGCCGAAGGCAGAGGCTTAACCCACTGAGGCACCCAGGCGCCCTCCAATTTCTTTTAATACTAGATAGTTGTTAGTAAGCAAGCATATCTTTATCAATCACAGGTTTTTTAAAACAATGGTTTCCTTACTTTTGATAACTCATATTTACTTCCATCTTCAATCAGTTAGCAGCTTACAGAGCAAATCATTATAAGCATCTAAGAGTCAAGCGTCCTAAAAGACATTGGAGTTTTATGAAAACTAGTAAGATACAGGGGCGCCTGGCTGGCTCAGTCAGTAGAACTTGAGACTCTGGATCTCAAGAGTTGTAAGTTTGACTCCACAATGAGTGTAGGGGTTACTTAAAAATAAATTAAAAAAAACCTTTTTAAATAGTAAGATACAAATGTCTCCTGTTCTAAATCCTCAAACAAGCTTGAAATAGAATGTAAATGGATTAAAGAGGATGCAAGGAAGGCAAATCTCAGCTCCCTGAGACCAGACTCAAAAAAAAAAAGGCCAAAGGGGAGTCAAAGATACAAAAATAAATTTATACTAGCATCAAATTTAGTATGGAAACACTACAGATAAATTACTGATAATATTCTTGGTTAGTTCTTGGTTAGATGGTAGGTTCATGAGACCTTATTATCTAATTTTTTTAACATACATGTACATTACACGTTTAATATGCATGAATATTATATTTTAGAAACTACAAGGAAAAAAAGAATATGGAAGAACTCTTTCTGGAAAACATATTCTCAGGTAAGCCTGAATAAAAATAAATAGCTTAGTATAATATTTATCCAAAACTTTCCTACAGTCCTTCTCCCAGGAAAAGTCCAATCCCACACACTCACAGGTCAATCAAACCTGGGAACAGATTTTAAAACAGTTCTACTACACTGTAAATATTTACAACTTTGAGTTATCAAGATTCATTGAATCGTATGTGCAAGCTATTTAATGAATTACCAGGAACAGGGTATCTGGCAAATAATTCTACTAGCCTTTCAGTCTAACATTTTTCTTCCAAGAAAAAAATTGCAACATTTTAAAAACTTGATCTTTCCCAGATAAATCATTAAAAATTAATAAGGCCAACTAAAGAATGCTTGATATTCTAACCTAAACTTTCTCTGACACTAAAAACTTTCCACAGGTCTCCTTCTAGCAGTCTCTCCTACCTTCCACAACTGTTCCGAATCTTCTTTTAGAGGGCTCCAGCTTAAATTTATTTAACCTCATACAAATCCCACATTTAACTATTAGACTTCCTGACATCTTTGTTAGACTTTTTTTTTTTTTTTGACAGTTTTTATAGAGACCAGCACAAATCCAGGCTTCTAATTCAGGCTATAACAATGTGGTGTAGGGCGCCTGGGTGGCTCAGTGGGTTAAGCCTCTGCCTTCAGCTCAGGTCATGATCCCAGGGTTCTGGGATCGAGGCCCGCATCGGGCTCTCTGCTCAGCGGGGAGCCTGCTTCCTCCTCTCTCTGCCTGCCTCTCTGCCTACTAGTGATCTCTGTCAAATAAATAAATAAAATCTTAAAAACAAAAAAACCCAATGTGGTGTATATCAAGACTTGGCATGTCTCTCCCATATAAGTAGGATGGATTTTCTAAGACAACTAAGAGTACTTACTAATAGAACTAGTTATATTTCTGTTCTTTCCTATAATCCCTCTGGCAAACTGCCATTTGTTTTAACTTAACACCATGAATTCCAGTCATACTTATGCTCCCAAAGAGAGTAAGCCACATCTCTAATACATATAATCTGACAGACAAGCGCTTTAATGGCTATGACCAACTTTTCTATCAAACACTCAGAAATCCTGCTAGCTTTCCCACAGCTTTCTGTACTTAAGTGAGCCCAGTCACTAGTATAATTCCAACTGAACAGCATTTTGAAATTTGGTTGGAAGGAAGCTCTAAATCAAGATATTAGCCTTAACTGAAGGACTATATAGTCTGTCTTTTGGAGATTCTTGCAAAACTCAAAGTTTTCCTTGTCAGAAAGAACCTGAATATAATATCATTTCAAAAACACACACCTATTTTGCTTATATGGTGCCTCTACTACCACTACTCTCTCTTCTGGAAGCTGCCCCCTTCTACCTTTTTTACTGCCCCAATCGACCTTAAATTTGTCCTCACAGTTTCATCAGTCATGTTATACAGAATTTTACCTCTTCCCTCACCAAGTGACCAAAGTTCTTTCCTGGAAATTTTGAAAATAAAATTGAGGAAAAAAAGGACAGACACTCTTTGAATGCCTGAATTATATAAAGCTCAGGAGAAGGAGAAGTAATGGACCAAGTTTTGACATATAGGTCAAAAAGTCAATGAAGTTTATCTGGAAAGAATAAAAAGTGAAACAAATATACAGAGAGGAAGATAGACAAAAGACAGAAGAAAACTTCTGATGCTCCTGATATTCTTAAAGTCTAATCACATTCCTGACCTCAATTGTTAAGACAACTCCCTATCCCCACAATACTTACATAAATTCCACTGTGTGTTAGTATGAGTTGGGTTTCTGCTTAACCCAGAGTCCTTATTGTTTGTCTAACCCTGCTGTTAATACTTTTATAGGCAAAATAAATAACAAGGTAATTTTTTACCTTAATTGTTAATTGGCTTAATTGTTAGAAATCCAGTAAGTGCCACTTCTATATCAGAGATAGAGTTTAGAATATTTTAATCAATTTTTTAAAAAGATTTAAATTAGAATTTGGATTCAAAATTGAATTTAAACTTGCTTTGTTTTTCTTTACCAGTATTCTGCCACACCTTTACTTCTGTTGATGGTTATATTGCCTAGCAAGCACAACTGTGGCTGTGAAACTAGCGGAGCAAAGAAGAAAATCCCCGGTTATTGATGTACTAGATTTGTGGATGTCTTTTAAACAGTTCTAGTTTCCACTTTACATGGAATAATCAGGAAATGTGTAAAAATTCAAAAGTGAAATAAAAAGTGTTACCAGTTAAAAAAAAACTTAAACTCAATGTTTAAAGTTTGTTTCAACTAGAAAAGTCAAGTTCCCCTAAACTAAAAACATTTTGCAAATAAATGTAGGCTGATGGAGAAGGTTTGAGAAAGAAATGAATCTCATTATTATTAAAATGCTGCTATTCTTCACTGACTCTTAAACTACGTATTTTAAACTGTATAATATGCCTCTCAACTATTTCAAACACTTTAGTTAGAAATGCATACATTTCCCAATGTGGGGGGAAAAGATCAGGATTCTTATGCCCAGGATACAGAATATAAAAAAATCTACCAGAAGTGATATTAAAAACCTCCCAATTAGTAAGATTTGTCAATAATGTCCACCTTTATTTGGTGACCCCCTTAACAAGAAGCTGAATAAGCAAAAAAGGTATCAAAATATTAGGTCAAATTTGACTACTAGCAGGTAATAAAAAAAACAAAACAAAACAGTAATTTAGGAGGATACGTGGCACATAGAAGACACTTAACAAACATTACTTTTGGATGTGGGGCAGGAACTTAAGAATAGATGGATTTATTGCCAAGGTGTCTCAATGGACATGGAAAAAGACAAGACTTGGAGAATGGTGGGAAGCCCAGGAAACCTCGATCCTGGGCTAAGGCGGTGAGAAGGAACAAGTAGCAGCCTTGTTAGCAGACAGACGCAGACTTTTATACTTTAAGAATTTGAGCAGAAGTAAGTGGACAAAAACAGTGGAAAGGAAAAGGAGTAACCACTAAATTATATATGATTTGTTGCTTATCAATGCTAGTATTTCCAAATATTACCATAGTCTATGTATTTCTCATTTTAAGAAAGACCTTGCAGTATCTTCTCTTGGTATAAACTAGTTGTTATATGAATGAAACTGTGTGTCTAATAACATAAATGTCAATTAATATTGTTAGGGCATTAAAAAATCAGCAGAGGGCACCTGGGTGGCTCAGTGGGTTAAAGCCTCTGCTTTCGGCTCAGGTCATGATCTCAGCGTCCTGGGATCGAGGCCCGCATCGGGCTCTCTGCTCAACAGGGAGCCTGCTTCCTCCTCTCTCTCTGCCTGCCTCTCTGCCTACTCGCAGTCTCTCTCTGTGTCAAATAAATAAATAAAATCTTTAAAAAAAAAAAAAAAAATCAGCAGTAATATAAAAAGCAGCAATTAGAGACTCAAACTCTTAAAACTAGGTTTGTTTTCTAATTTGGAGAGTGGTAAATATGTATGTGAGAAGTTTTAAAGTCTAATTTCTAAGTTTAAAGATTTTATATAAACACACACTTTAAAACTTTACACAGTAACTAAAAGAACTCAAAAAAATGTTAACAACTGAGAGGTCAAATCACAATCTTCACTCAACTTCTGCATTTTCTTTAATAAACACTTAATAGAACATTTCTATTTCTATAAGTAAACAAGTAAGCTTAAAAAAAAAAAACAATTCAAAGTAGCACTGAAGTGAAGAGACAAATTCAAATCATGGACATACTGAGAAAATCCAAATGTTCACCTCCCCAGCTCTAGTAGCTGGCACAATACCATCATCAATCCCTTTTGCTCCAAAACAAATTTCATCTATTTTTTATTTACGTAGGAAGTTCTGATAAGACAACTTTACTGTCTTCACCACCCTAAGGATACAAGTGAAACATAAAATTTAGATTTTTACATTGTAGAGTTTTTAAGCTTGAGTAAGGAATATGAGGTGATGGCAAAATATTCTAAAAGCAGAATTTTCAATGAAACATGTAGATCAGTGGAACAAAATAGAATCTAGACACAGAAAATGGTCTGGTTGGTTTTGGCAAAGGAATAAAGGCAACTCAACAGAGCAAGGACAGTCTAGTTAGATATTCGTGTATAAAAAAAGTTTTATTTGGGCACCTCATATCCCCTAATGGACATTGGGCAGCTCCCTGCCCAGGAATTTATATAAATTTGGGGGCAAATTCCTTTCTTCTTAACCCTAGTCTCTCTCCTCATTCTAGTCTTCAATTCCCTCTTTTTCCTAATGCCAGATCCAAAGCTGTCAAGTTCAGGAAAAGATATATGAAATAAAGTTAAATATACTAGAATAAGGAGAGATGAATTCCTGGTTGCAGAAGATGTGAATCTAGATATGGGTTTCCCATTCAGCGCTTATTCAGATTTAACATCAAGTAAAATGTAAGTAACATGCTTGTAAGGCATATAACTTTCATGTCTCATTTCTCCTACAGAACATTATTACTCTTTTGATTCTCCCACAGTCTACTAGACACATTATAAATGATTTTTAAATGAAATTAAGTGGAGGGGCGCCTGGGTGGCTCAGTCATTAAGCGTCTGCCTTCGGCTCAGGTCATGATCCCAGGGTCCTGAGATCCAGCCCTGCATCCGGCTCCCTGCTCAGTGGAGAGCCTACTTCTCCTTCTCCCTCTCCCTCTGCCTCTGCCTGCTGCTCTGCCTACTTGTGCTCTATCTCTGTCAAATAAATAAATAAAATCTTAAAAAAAAAAAATTGAAATTAGGGCGCCTGGGTGGCTCAGTGGGTAAAGCCTCTGCCTTCGGCTCAAGTCATGATCTCAGTGTCCTGGGATTGAGGACCGCATTGGGCTCGCTGCTCAGCAGGGAGCCTGCTTCCTCCTCTCTCTCTGCCTACTTGTGATCTCTCTCTCTGCCAAATACATAAATAAAATCTTTAAAAAAATGAAGTTAAGTGGAATGATTAAGTTAGTTATACTAACAAGGGACCATACTTTATTTCAACCCTGGATGTTGAAAACATTTATAATACTTTGGTAATATGCTATTGTGGTTTTTTTTCATTCCATTTCCTCAGACTCAATCTGATCAATTTATCAAGAATGAAGTACTTTGAAACGTGAATCAGAAAACAGACGATCTGGGTCCAAGTCCTAGTTCTGAAAGTTACTATATTCTTGGGCAAATTACTTGACTTCTTTGAGCCTCAGTTTCTTCATTTGTAAAATGGGGATGATATAAAACTACCTCACAGAATTATTTTAAGTATCAAATTACATAATAATTTATGAAACAACACTTTAAAAATATAAAGTGCTTTAGTTGTTATCAGTTAGATTAAAATATCTTTTTAGAGCCCAGTCCAATGCCCCTAGAAAATTCTTTCAGGGGGAAGGAAGAATATTGAAAAAAAGTTTTATTGTCATGTTTCTTCCTCCTCCGCCCCAAAAAAAGAAAGAAGAAAAAAAAAGCAGATAGAAAGAAAACTGGTTAAAGTTTACTGTAGCTGCGCAGGTGGGTAAAAGAAACCACTAAATTACCAGAGGTAAACCAATGAGAATGAGCTTCAATGTATACAAATAAATTGTGTAGAAACACGAATGAAACTTCAACTAGTTTCACAAATATACATATACACTTCATTTGGCTTGTCTCTTACATAATCGTGTATTATAGATACAAACACACTATTATGATCTAATTTTAAGATTCAAGTACTCACTGTATGAAGAGCAACAGTTTCATGCCAAGGGCCTATGCAGTTTATTTTTGTTTACACTCAAGCATTTTCTACTTTCAGAGTAGAACCAAAGACACAGCACAACATATGGAGGGAGAGGAAGGAGGGGAGCAATATCATGTATGATTGCCTGGACAATTGAGCAATTCAACAATTCTCCCACCAAACTATCAACTTTTGCTAAAACTGTTTGATCAAAAGTTTATTACTCTCATCTATATACTCAAATCCAGTCAAACTTACAGCTCAGTTCCATTTTCAGAAATATTCAAGAAATACTGCCATAAGATATGTAGATGTACTTAAAGATTAACTTCATACATCTTTTATTCTTTTTTTTTTTTTAAGATTTTATTTATTTGACAGAGAGATCAGATCACAAGTAGGCAGAGAGGCAGGCAGAGAAAGAGGAGGAAGCCTGATGCCGGCCTCGATCCCAGGACCCTGAGATCATGACCTGAGCCGAAAGCAGAGGCTTTAACCCACTGAGCCACCCAGGCGCCCCATACATCTTTTATTCTTATACCAGTTTACAGATGTGCAAGGTTGGGGGCGGGGAATATCTGTAAGTGTTACATAATACTCCATCCAGATGTGCAAATTTCCATTTTCTGATCCAGGATCCTTACCTTCTATCAGATTACCAATGGATTTCATGACCTCAAAATAAGTTGAGAACGGCTACTATGTATCTCACAGGGTACACTTCTCAAATCTAAGGACAGTAATTATATCCTAGTTGATAATTAATTGCTAAATAAAAGAAGGCATTCCTTCCACAGAAATGAAGGCTCCCAGCTTTATCACTGGGTCCCTGGAATAAAAGCAGGAGTTTGAACTTAATAGCCTTATAAAAGATACCGCTTGTCAGTATACAACCCACTCTGCAGCATTAAAAAAGGTTAACATCTCCTTATCAAAAAGCCAAGGTTCACAAGCAATCTGGACCACCTAAGTGGTATGAAGCTTTCTTTTTTCAAAAATCTTTTGCACTGTCTAAATTTTTCTACAGTAATTAAAAGTTGCATATATTTCTTTTATCTGTTTACTACCTTAGATACCAAGGCACAAAACGACCAATGTCTTTGTCCGCTTATCAAAGTCTTGGCTTTAAGTACTTCAAAATAGAACTCATTTTAAGATGTCAAAAGAAACAGCATTATCTATCTAAAAAAGAGACAAAGTAGTCCTTTTCCGAGTTAGTCTATGTTAAATCTGTAAGAAGCATTTGCCATCAGCTTTCTAAAATACTGACAGGACTCAAGGCATAATGTTTCAAAATCAAAACTGACACGGCTTTTAAAGGTAAGTGATGAAACCTATGCTTCCCACAGAATGAAAAAGGTAAAATTTGAGGTTCTTATTTAAGATTCCGAAATTTTGGGCGCCTGGGTGGCTCAGTGGGTTAAAGCCTCTGCTTTCGGCTCAGGTCATGATCTCAGGGTCCTGGGATCGAGGCCCGCATCGGGCTCCCTGCTCGGCGGGGAGCCTGCTTCCCCCTCTCTCTCTGCCTACTTGTGATCTCTCTCTCTCTCTCTCTCTCTCTCTCTCTCTCTCTCTCTCTCTCTCTCTGAAATAAATAAATAAATAAATCTTTAAGATTCCGAAATTTTATTCACAGGCGAAAAGCCAAAATTAAAGAAAAAAACACACACAATGTCTATTTAAATTTCAAATGAAGGCAGCTCATACTACAAGTTGGTCAGTTTCAGCTTCTTGAATATTTCCTGCTTCAGGTATCCATTTTCTCCATAGAAACTCGATCAGAAAAATCCCTTCAAAATGTTTTACGAATTCAATTGCAGTGTTCCTACTATTTCATCTGATTATCTTAGAAAAAGACAAGCCTCATTCATAAAGCTATTCACACATCTAAACCCAAAAGGGGAAAGAAGTTCCCTCCCAGAAACTTTTTTTAAAAAGGAGCAAAAACCTGATGAAGGAACACGGCTGCCACGTCTTTCCCCCTCCCCCACTCACGCAGTGGCTGTTTCACCCCTTCGGAGGGCATTCCAAGAGAAAGTCCGAGGGCGACAGCTCTCCGAGAAACCAGAAACAGTTAAGTTGAAATTGGCAAGTCTCGGGGGCCTTTCAGATCAATTCCTAAAAGGAGAGCGAGCGGCTGCTTCATCCCTTTCTTAAAGCAAACAGTGCAAAATTCCCAGAGTCTTCACTCTCCGGAACGCATCTAAGTGTGTAAAAACCGAATTCTGCTTAATACACTCGATTATGCGGGAGAAACAGTCTCCTAGAAATCGGAGAAACGGTACCACGCTCCCTCCCCCTCAAGGCAGACATCTGGGAGGCATTCGCGGACTCCCCGGCACGAAACTCGTTTCGACCGACGTGGGCTTCTGAAGAGCAGCACACTCTGCTGAGAGAAAGAGAAGGGGGGCGGTGGGGGGAGCTCAGGGGCCTTTAAAAAAAGCTCCGTGGAAGGAGAGGGAAGGAAGAAGAGCAGCTTCCCCCGCGACGGCGCCGGGGAGCTCTGACGGCCGCCGTCCTCAGCCCCGCAGCCCGAACCCGGCGCCCGCGCAGCGCGCAGCCGCTCCCGCAGCCGCCCTGCGCGCAACAGATGAGTCGCGCCCGAACTTCTCCGACGCGGTCCGCTTCCAGCCCCGACCGCTCTTCCGCAGGGCAGAAATGCCTCGAGAGCTTCGCCTCCGGCCCTGGGCTTTACCCTCCGCTCGCCGCTCCGCCACATGCTAACCATCTGCCGCGGCGGCGGCCAAGCCCCGCGGCCCGCCCTCGCGTCCCCCCGGCTTCGGTAGCGACGACCAGGTACGAGAGCAGCTCGGAAAAACCAACAGGGTGAGCCTTCCCCGGGGAGGAAGGAATAGTCAAGAGAGTCCCGGTCCCCAGGGCGGGGGCAGAGGCTGCCGCAGCCCCAACGGTCGGGGGCGCCCCCCCGGCGGGAGAAGGGGAGCACGGAGAAGGGCAGGAGGGCCTCTGGGCAGCCGGGGGGCGCGAGGCCGAGTCTCCAGACGAGACGGGATTCGGGCGGCCGTGGTCGGCGGGAGGACGCTCCGCTCCCAAGCCATCCCAGCAGAGCGGCCGGGGAGCACCGCCCCAGCTGTCGGGGAAGGGCCCCCGCGGCCCCGGGGCCCGAGCCACAGTCTCCGGAGTCCGGGGAGCCTCTCACCTGGGAAGCGCGGCGGGAGGGACGGCGCGTTCTTCAGCGCCCTGGAGCCTGCTCGGGCGCCGGATACGGGCTCCCTCTCCTCAGCCCGCTGGCGGCGCGACTGGGCGGTAGAGGGAGCCAGTTAGCCCTTTTATAACCTCTAGGCTGCGCCGGCAGCGCTAGGGAGGAGGCGACTGCAGCCCTCGCTACGTGAGCTCGATCACACCAGCGCCGCGGCGACCGCGCAGGCGCCCAGCCCGCGCCTCGCTCCGCCCGGCCGCCGCGGCCCACACC
>LNAC01000047.1:2237758-2258495 GCA_002007465.1 Ailurus styani | reverse complement strand
ATCCCAGGACCCTGAGATCATGACCTGAGCCGAAAGCAGAGGCATTAACCCACTGAGCCACCCAGGCGCCCACAATGAAACCTTATATAAAAACGAAACTTCCATCTACTTGCGGTTCTACTTGAAAATTAATCCATGGTTTCTTTTTTTTTTTAAGATTTTATTTATTTATTTGATAGAGAGAGGCAGGCAGAGAGAGAGGGGGAAGCAGGCTCCCCGCTGAGCAGGGAGCCCGATGCGGGGCTCTGTCCCAGGACCCTGAGATCATGACCCGAGCCAAAGGCAGAGGCTTACCCCACTGAGCCACCCAGGCGCCCCCCGTGGTTTCTTTAGATTTAATTCTGCTGAACTTGAGTCAGCCACACATTAACTGCATATGTCTTTCTACTGCTAGCTGGCAAGGCAAGGCTACCTCCCCATGGTATTCATTAGTACTGTTCACCAAATATTTCCAAGACTTTTCCCAGACAGAAAGGTCTGCTGTTCTCTTCGTTTTTCTTTTTAAGATTTTTAAAAATTTATTCATCTGAGAGAGGGAGAGCACGCACAAGCCGGGGGAGAGGCAGAGGGAGAAGCCAGACTCCTCTCCGAGGCAGGAGCCTGACACAGGGCTCCATCCCAGGACCTGGAGATCATGACCTGAGCCAAAGGCAGATGCTCAACCATCTGAGCCACCCAGGTGCCTCCTTCTCCAACTTCTTTAAAGTTAGTTGTGGCCAACTAATTTGCTTTGGCCATTGAAAGTGACATGTATGAAAGTCCAAATGTGTATCATCATGGTCCCTTCTGAGATTTGTTGTCACCATGGAAGCTCCTATCAAGATGAAGACTTAATCAGTCCAGATCTCTTGAGTTGCTACAATGAACAAAGCCTCAAACTCTGCACTGCCTTGACAATCTCCACTGGGTGTGTAACTTGAGTGAAAAACAAACTTCTATCATGTTAACTCACTAAAACTTATTTATAACTTCAGCATTACTTAGTCTATCTTAACCTATGTACTGCCTAAACAAAGTCAAACTTTTCCTTTTTAAAACTTATTATCAGAATTGTATTTATTGATTATATTTGTACCTGAAGTGGACACCGTGTGCTGCCTACCTAGAATTCATCCCCCACTTTGTCAACCTTGTTAAGAGTTTCCAAACTGTGGGCGCCTGGGTGGCTCAGTGGGTTAAAGCCTCTGCCTTCAGCTCAGGTCATGATCTCAGGGTCCTGGGATCGAGGCCCGCATCGGGCTCTCTGCTCAGCTTCCTCCTCTCTCCTCTCTCTCTGCCTGCCTCTCTGCCTACTTATAATCTCTCTCTCTGTGTCAAATAAATAAAGTCTTTAAAAAAAAAAAAAGAGTTTCCAAACTGCCCAGCATTTCAGTGTAGGTGTGGCTTCTACTTCTGCTTGGGATGTAAAAAAAAAAAAAGTGCAAAGAATTTTGCTCCCACGAAGACAAAAAAAAGCCACATAATCTGCAAAATCATACATTTTCTTGAGCACACCAGACAGCTGAGTTTGCAAAGCAACCAAGTAACTGGAGTTCCAAGTAGAAATGGGCCGTGCAGTTTAGACCTTTGGCAGAGTAAGAAATAACTCACCGAAAAGTTTAACGAATTGCTAAAGGTCATGTGTAGGCTAGTATGTCAGTTTGGAGCCTCAGACACAAAGGGAGATTGCACTTGCAAGTTTTTCCCACAAGCTCAGTGGTACTCAGATGATTAGAGGCAGGACAGGAGATCATAGAGAACCCCAAATGTTGCAGACATAAAGGAGGTAATTGGCAGCTGCTAGGAACTGGGCATAGAACCTCCCAGACCCTTTTTCTTGAGACTCTTCTATTCTATGAAGCAAAAGCCATAAGCCACTGGGTAAGGGGTAGCAAACATATTGGCCCCCAGGGCACAGACAAAGATCCCTTGTGGGTAGGGGAAGTATAGAAGAAAAGCCCTTTATCTTTACAGGGGAGACAGGAAATTCTCTTAGACCCTGGATCCTACGCTGATAACAAGCGGAGATCCGCTATTGCTGAGAGAGGAGCAGAAACTCTTGCCCAAGACCAACCTCAGATAAAAGGCCGAGTTGGCTTCCACGGAGAGGAGACTGAGAAGTCCCACCTCCCAAGGCCCGGGCACACAGAATCTCCCTAAGACAGAGACTGCACTAGGACATAGAAAATATCACAAACCCAGCCTATCACTGAGCGTGGAGAGAGAGCCCCTCTGCGGCATAAGAATGCAGGGGCGATTGAAAGCGCAGGAGGAAGCAGAACACTGAGAGAAACTCTGAAACACCAGCCCCCGTGCTAAGCGCAAGGAAACAGCATCTTCCTGCTAAATGAATTTGAAGTCTGTGATGTACAAAGCCCCCAGCCCCTAGCCTCCACTCCTAACTAGATTGATCCGACCCCCAACATTAACAACCTGACAGAAGAAGAGGTGTGTTCATTGTCAGGTGTGGACACTGCTTACCAGAAAATAGTACTGTTCTACATATAAAGTCCAGCATTCATTAGAAAACCATGAGACACAACAAAAAAAATCCCATTGTCAGGAGACAAAGAAGTCTACAGAAATGGAGTCAGAGATGAGCCCAATGTTGGAACTATCAGATAAGGACTTCAAACTAACTAGTAAAAAAAAAGTGGACAAAATGTATGAACAAGGGCACCTGGGTGGCTCAGTGGGTAAAAGCCTCTGCCTTCGGCTCAGGTCGTGATCGTGATCTCAGGGTCCTGGGATCGAGGCCCGCATCGGGCTCCCTGCTCAGCGAGGAGCCTGCTTCCCCCTCTCTCTGTCTGCCTGCCTCTCTGCCTCCTTGTGATCTCTCTCTCTCTCTCTCTCTCTGTCAAATAAATAAAAAATTTTTTAAAAATATATGAACAAATGGAGAATGAACATTCTAAGAAAGAGTCAAAGGCAAGTGCTAGAGGGAAAATCCCATTATTCAGAGATGCTAAATTCTTTTGATGGACTTATCGGTGTATACAATACAACTGAGTACAGAACAAGTTATCCAAACCAGTACAGGTTTCACCAGCTATCCAAAAGTAGACCATATCTGTGAAACCTTCCCTAAGCGAAATGGCAGAAAGTGAAGAAGCAATAACCACTAATTTATATAGAAAAATTTTTTAGCATTCCCAGACCCAAAAAATAACCTCTCTTAGGCTTTTCTGATACCTTAGGACACATCTTCCTAACAGATGCACAAAATAAATCAAGATAAAACACAGATGCTCACACAGTGCAAAGTTATGGTGGCTTGGTGCTGAGATGCTGAGTGTAGTTTTTGGGGAAGGAGCTTGGCAGAGCCACTCTCTCTGCCTGGAGTGCACATTGCCTCTCTAACAGCTCACTGCAAAACAAACACTGAACACTATTTTTGGTTTTTGTCTTTTTGGTAAAAGCGAAAACCCTCTTCTGATTTCTTCCAGTTAGCAAAAACAGGTACTGATGTAGGTCTTTCATAAAAGCAAAGTGGTATTATGCAAATTTTTGAAAAGTAGGGGATGCCAGTAACCAAAGAGAAAAAAAGTGAAAAGCAAATAGAACAACAATAAAATTAGCTGTGGGACAGTACCAAAAATCTAACATATGTGTAGTTGGAGTTCCAGAAAGGGAAGAGAAAGGAAATGGGCCTTTAGAAATATCTGCAGAGATAATGAGGCAGTATATTCCAAAAATAATAAAATCAAATTACATATCCAAGAAATTTATCTACTCCAAAATCAGAGGAGGGCCCTCATCCTGATAAGCCTGATTCACATCAGTAAAGTGACAATCTGTCTTGCTACAGCAATTAGAGATGGTCACTTAACCCAGGTCCCAAACAATTCATGACATTCCTTTGACCCCAGGAATTGTTTGGTTAGGGGTTCAGAAAGTGGGGATTGTAGCCTAAATTGATCCAAGTAGAGTGAAGACCAATACTTTTGTTTCATGGCTGAGGGTAGACATACTCTCTGGATAATAACAAAAAAGCAAATAGCTCTAAGATCTCCTGGCAGCCCTTTGTCTATGATGATGAAAGCCAACTTGAGGACAAGCCAATACATGAAATAGATCAGAGCTGAGAGACTGAGTAAAACCTTAATCAAATAGTATCTGAGGCCCAAATTACAGTTGGATGTTCTAACTATGGAAGTTAATAAATTCATTTATTATTTAAGCAAATTAAATTGGAATTTTCTCAAATCTCATTTGCAAGTAACCAAACACATCTTAACTGACAAGGTACCCTAGTACTATTATTAAGAGTCATTTTAGAGACAACTCCAATTCAGCTCTCAGCTGTTTTCCTGTTTTGAACCAAATTTCTAATTCCCAAAGGAGGTGTACTTGTTTTCCAAAAGGAAAACAATCATGTCAGGAGACTACTACCTTTTACCAAACAACTCTATTTGGATCAATTTATTGTACTAAGGAAGCCTATTTTAGTGATTCGCTTATTCATTCATTCATTCAACAAATATTTTTTGAGCACTTACAATATTCTAGGCATTGTATCTAGCATTGGAGATACATTAGTGAATAAGGTACATTTATTTATTAATTTTGGTTGTGAACAATTTATGAATAGTATGACAGCTATATCAAACTCCAGTTACTCCTTTCTCATTCGCTGGTATCTTTCTTTAGCAATGTGATCACTCTTTGAATATAAACAACTTGAGTCCTGAATATTACAAATTTTCAAGTGCTATAGCTTACAGGGGAATGTCCAAAAGCTATTCTATCAAGCATAAGACATGTTTATAAATTTTTTTAAATGTATTTTTTTAGAACAATTAAGTCACATTTCAGAAGAATGCCTTTGTTTATAAACAAACAGCATCTGACTTAGCTGTCTGAAAGATTTGTACAGCTTGGCCAGTCCATGCATTCTTCCACCCAAAGGAACTTGTCAAGAGCGCAAACAAACCAGGCGAGAATGCCAGAAATCTCAGNGTCAAGCATAAGACATGTTTATAAATTTTTTTAAATGTATTTTTTTTAGAACAATTAAGTCACATTTCAGAAGAATGCTTTTGTTTATAAACAAACAGCATCTGACTTAGCTGTCTGAAAGATTTGTACAGCTTGGCCAGTCCATGCATTCTTCCACCCAAAGGAACTTGTCAAGAGCGCAAACAAACCAGGCGAGAATGCCAGAAATCTCAGCTTTATTTGGTGAAGCAAGATTCAGAGTTTAGGACCTGGAATTCATTCAGTCACAGAATCACAGGACTTGGTAGGCAGAAAAATTTTGATCTAGAAGGAGCATTGGTGGAATCAGTGAGCCCAGGTTCTAGGCCATCATTAACAGCGTAGAAGGGTGCCCTAAGTGAATTGTTTTAACTTTTATGCTTCATTTCATCCACCAAAGGACCATAAAATATTTGCCCCATCAACCACACAAAAACGTGATGAGAATCGACCGAGATAGTTGTTTTGAAAATTCTTGGAAAGACATGAAGTACTATATTAATAGAGTAATCATCAGATGCTGTATAATATAGAATGTGTGAGGTTTTGTTTTGTTTTAAAGATTTTATTTATTTATTTGACAGAGAGAGAGAGAGAGAGCAGGAGAGGAAACACAAGCAGAGGGAGTGGGAGAGGGAGAAGCAGGCCTCCCACCAAGCAGGAAGCCTGACGCGGGGCTCCATCCCAGGACCCTGGGATCAAGACCTGAGCTGAGGGGCACCTGGGTGGCTCAGTGGGTTAAAGCCTCTGCCTTCGGCTCAGGTCATGATCTCAGGGTCCTGGGATCGAGCCCCGTGTCGGGCTCTCTGCTCAGCAGGGAGCCTGCTTCCTCCTCTCTCTCTGCCTGCCTCTCTACCTACTTGTAATCTCTCTTTAAAATAAATAAATAAAATCTTAAAAAAAAAAAAAAAAGACCTGAGCCGAAGGCAGACGCTTAATGACTAAGCCATCCAGGTGCCCCTGTTTTGTTGTCTTTTAGTCATAGAGCCAACTTTGGTGAGTTTTAGATCTGTTTGAATGACTTTCACAAAAATTATGAAATGAAGTGATTTGTTCTCATCTTAGTGGAAACAAGGGGTAAAGAAAAGGATGCTTATTTTATAGCATCTGTAATTAGTCTATGGGGTTAATGTTAGTTCTTAAGTCAATCCTAAAGTTAAAGAACACTGCTTAATATCCTATACCAATTTAAGGAATACTTTTAATAGAGCTACGTGTTAGATTTGTTGAACCCATAGTCATAATTCTTCCCCACTTCCTGTGTTCATGCTTAGGTCTTAAAAATAATTTACCTTGCCCAAAATGAGGTCTGACTTTTGCCCTTGGTTTCTGGGAGGTAATCTTATGCCTGATAGGAGTGTCTTTGTTTGCCTGGGGGTCTTGGAGCCCACTGAGTATTCTAACAATGTGACTTAGGGTGGGGATTGGCCATACCCAATAGCCTTGGAATAGGGATTGTCCACACCAGAAAGCCCAACAATGTAATTTATAGTGGGAGCTTTGGGTGATGGAGCCCCAGTAGAAACTCTGGACTCCAATGCTCAAGTGAGTTTCCCTGGTCAGCAACATCCTGTATACATTGTCACTCATCGATGCTGGAAAAGTAACGCATCCTGAGTGTGTGGGGAGAGAACAGTGGGAGCTCCACTTTCGGTACTTCCCCAGATTCTACCTTATGTGCTTCTCCCCTTGGCTGATTTTAATCTGTATCCTTTCCCTCTAATAAGCCACAATCACGAGTGTAATAGCTTTCAGTAAGTTCTGTGAGTCCTATCAAAACTGATAATGGGGATGTCTGGGTGGCTCAGTCGGTTAAGCATCTGCCTTCAGCTTGGGACCTGATCCCAGGGTCCTGGGATCGAGTCCTGCATTGGGCTCCTTGTTCAGCAGGGAGCCTGCTTCTCCCTCTCCCTCGGTCTGCTGCTCCCCCTGTTTGTGCACGCTCTCTCTCTCTGTCAAATAAATAAATAAAATCTTTAGGAAAAAAAACTGAGAATAGTTTTGGGAAACCTTAAAACTTGTAGTTGGCATCAGAAGTGAGAGTGATCTCTTGTAGGGACTTGAATATTTCCTCGTGTGCTTTTACCATCTGCCATCATCATCAAAAGAACGTGCCCATGGTAGGTTGCTAGCAAATGAGAGACACGTGGAGCACAGCCAAGGCACCCCCCATTGTCCTAGCCAAGACCATTTTTGATTATCTAACAATGAACCACCCCTACGCATATAAATGAGCTTAACCAAGATCAGCAGAATCACCTAGCCAACCCCTCCAGGTGTGTGGGTAACAAACACTTGTAAGCTTCTGTAATTTTGTGATTGTTTGTTATGAAGCATTATTGTTCCAATAGATAACTGATAACAGCTACCTCCCAAGCTTCCATTGTAATGAAAGGAATAAAGAGAGTATGGATCATGTAAATCAGGGGGAAATCTCTAAATTCTTTTCATCCAACATTGAAAACATAATGATCATGTATCTGGATAACACTTATAAAGTATTAGAGATTTAGGGCTATCTCCAACTGAGAATACAATCATGTATTCAAATTAATGTATTTAATGTATTCAAATTAATTTTTAACCTGGTATACCATAATTGTTCTGTTTTATATTGTCTTCTAGCTGAGTATGATCTTGGTTACATTTACTGCTATGTGTTAAGCATCATCCCATATTTGGGTAGAGGAGAAGGAAACTATTGTACTTTGCTCCTGAAGAGAAGCATAAGGTCCTCCCAGTGTTTATGGCACCACTGGCTATGCAGATAGGGCTCTTTGAAAGTGGCTTATTATTTAACAGACTTTCACATAAACCCCTTCCCACCTGTTTGCTAAGATCTTTTTCTTGTCTCACATGAAATGAGACACTATCCAACCATAAACCTGTCAGCAGTATGAAATTGTAATTTCTCTCCAAGTTTGCTCAGGTACACGCTACATCCTATGTCCATTTCCATAAGTGGCCAAAGACTGAGTAAGTGAGCTATTGTCTCACATGCTTGCATGCTAACTCACTCTCTCAAACACACATCATACACACATATACATGCATAATTAATTTTTGATGGCAGAGACAGTATGTTATTCACAAATTCTCAATATTCACGAAACCTCAAATCCAGCATGATGCCTGACATATGACAGGTTTTCAATTAATACCTGCTCGATGAATTAATAAACACATATCTTTAAATACATTGTTACTTTCAGGGCGTCTGGGTGGCCAGCTGGTTAAGCACCCAACTCTTGGTTTTGGCTCAAGTCATGAACTTGGGGTCACAGGATCGAGCCCTGTGTGGGGCTCCACAATCAGCCCTGAGTCTGCTTGAGATTTTCTCTCACCCTCTCCCTCTGCCGCTCCCCTTGCTCATGTGCAAATGTGAGCGATCTCTAAAATAAATAAATAAATAAATAAATAAATAAATAAATAAATAAATAAATAAATAAATAAATCTATCTATCTTTTGGGATGCTCGGATGGCTCAGTTGGTTGAGCCTCTGCCTTCATCTCAGGCAGGGTCTCACTGGGCTCCCTGCTCAGGGGGGAGCCTGCTTCTCCCTCTGCCTGCTGCTCCCTGTGCTTATGCTCTCTCTCTTTCTGACAAATAAATAAATAACATCTTTAAAAAATGTTTTTTTAAAAATAGGTAATAAATAAATACATTGTTACTTTTACCACCCAAAGCTAGACTGGGATTCAACCACTTGAGGTTCAATTTTTACCCTTAAAACAGTTTAGTTTATGACATGGTTAAACACTGTCATTGATTTAAACTTAAGCATGTCTGAGGAAAGATCATTTTTAATTTACTGTGACCTAAAAACATTATGAGGATTATAGTTAATTATACCATATTTGTTGTATTTACTAACCATGCACTGTGATTGTTTAACACAATTAATGATTTGATTGAATATTTTTAACAGCTTTATTGAGCTATAAATCAAGTAACATATAACTTACCCACTTAAGTGTGCAATTCCATTGAACAATCTGTACTTCTTGGGCTCACAGAACTGTGCAGCCATCACCACAATCAATTTTACATTTTCATCACTCAAAAAAAAAAACACCCCAAACCTCTGTTCCCACCAGCACTCACTCTTCATCCTCCTTTTCTAACATTTTTAACCTTGTTTTTTCATCTGTAAAGTGCAAATAATAATACATATCTCATAGGATGTGAGGATTAATGATAATATATGAAACACTTTGCATAGACCCCAGTAAATATCTCGTTAATCTCTATTTGTCTTAGTCCATTTGGTGGTGCTATAACAAAATTCCACAGACTGGGTAGTCTGTAAACAACAGAAATTTATTTCTTACAATTCTGGAGCCTGGAAGTCCAAGAGCAGGGTGCCAGGATGGTCGGGTTCTGGTGAAGGCCCTCCTCTAGGCTGCAGACTGCTGACTTCTCTCCAAATCCTCACATGGTAAAAGGAGCGAGGGAGTGCTCTTGGGCCTCTTTCGTAAGGCATTAATCTCATTCATGAGTTTCACCCTCATGACCTATTCACCTCCCAAAGGCCTCACCTCCTAACAGAATCACACTGGGTATTATTATTTCAACACATGAATTTTGAGGGAACCTAAAGATTCACACCATAGCATTATTTTTATTACATAGCACTTAATACTTAATTGCTCATAAATAGAGTTATTTGATTTTTAAAAAAATTATTAGAGCCCTAATTTTCTCTAAGCACGTTTCCCCATCTCTTTGGAATTTATTGACTTGTGCTCGCTTCGGCAGCACATATACTAAAAAATTGGAATTTATTGACTTTATAATCTTGTATCCCTTGAATTTTCTGCGCCTTCCTAAAGGATAATGAATCAATCTGATAAAATGCTTGGGTTCATGTGTTAATGGGAAGGTCCAAAAGAACTGACTGGTCAACCAGAGTTACTATTCTTCCTCCCCATGTAGCCAAGTTACATATTAATAATAACATTCAGGATTTAATAACTGGTATCCCTCATAGTCTAACCTCCACACACACACTAATTCCTTTGCAGTGTAAGTCAAATCATCTCATTCTCCTGCTCAAATTCTTCTGTAACATCCCATCCCTCTCAGAGTAAAAACCAAAAGGATTATAATGGCTCTATAAGAACTATAAGATTTGTGAAGCCCTATGTGATCTGATACTTGGCTACTCTTTGACCTCATCTCTGATTATCATGTTTAGTCCTAGGCTTTCCTCAGACCTGCCAGTTACACTTCCTCCCCAGGACCTTTGCATCTGCTGATTTCCTCCTGTCTACAAATCTCTTTGCATAGACTTCCACTTCGTTTCCTTCCTCAACTCTCTCACTGTCTTTGTTCAAATATCACTTTTACAAAAGGCTAGCCAGCCTATATAAAATAGCAAAATCCTCCCTCCTCTTACCTTGCTTTATTTTTCTCCTCAGCACTTATAACCAGACACATTATATATTTACTTGTTTTTTTCCTTTCGAATCTAAGTTGCATGAAGACAGAAATTTTCATGGTTTTTTTTTTTTCCTGCTGTATCTGGTGCCTATTAACAGTCCCAGGTACATTTGGTATTCATTAAATGCATGTTGAATGAAGGTCTTTTAAAACTGTCTTCTCCTACAAGCAAGCAACTTATAGTAAGAAAAGAGCAGAACCAAAGTACTTTTGCTAGACTTCTTTCAGTCCTGTGGAATCTTGCCCGGCTCGATCAAGGGATGCATTCTAGCATAAGCTCACACACATTTAGACACAGTTGGGTCCTTTTAAATCGAAAGAATTTCATGAAATGCTATAACTAGTTCCAATGTGGGCAGAGTAGTTCCTGTCCCAACACTCTTTTCCTTTCCCACAAAATATGCCTTCTGTGTACTAGGATGGGTTTAATGACTATCTTTTTGTTATTCAAAAGTGAATCTACTGCTTCTCCAAAGACAAGGTAGGTAGTTTTTCTGGTAATGGATTTAGAAGATCTTAGATCATGCTTTTGACACTCACGGTTAACTTTGCTGTTGCAATGGATTTCGACGTGCCTCTGGATTAAACTACACTTCCCGGGGTGCATCTTTAGATGAATTCTGGGAAGCATGGCAAAAGAATGCTTACAACCATGGTTAACTTGGGAGGACTTAACAGCTTGTATGAAAACAGAACTACATTTCCCAGAGTGCATCCCTAGGGGATTCTGGGAAGTGTGGCAGAGGCCTCTGAGGGAAGGGAAGCCCTACTTCCCAGGAGCATTAGGAGTTCCCTGGTTTCTGCTGATTCTTGAGGCCTAGGAAGGCACCCTCCCCCAAATTCAGAGTGAGTACAGCGGAACAGAAAATTGTTGAGGTTCTAAGCACGGGAGGGATTTTATGGGAAGGCATAATCAAAACTTGAAAAAACCTTCGGTCACAGCATTTTGTGATTTTTAGCTTAGTCTTTAACTTCCTGGAGAAACCAGGGAATGGCCACAGTTTTGCATCATAACTTATAGAACTATCCTTTTAACTAAAGCTAAAGCTAATATTTTAATTAAAGCTAATATTTTTCTGGTACTTTCTTGGAGAGTCATTTAAAAGTGGAATTTGCTTACTTTTTTGCCTTGTGCCTGCATTATTTTTGAATTAAGGGAGGAAATATTTTTTAGAAAGCAAACCATAAAGCTATTTTAGGGAGACCTTGAAATCTCTATCCTATGGCTCCTCAGTTTTGCGTGTTTCCTCATTCCACTGAGGTCCACAGTAATGAATAGACAGACTGAAAACGGCTCTCTCTAATACTACCAAACTTCAAACTTTGATTTGACCACAGAGATTCGAGATGGGCCTTTTCTTCATGCTGTAGTACTTTACAAAGTAATCTTTCTTCTGTTAAAATGAACAGGATGAAAATGTGGGAATTATTTTTTACAGGGGCTTGAGAGATATTGTTAATCTTAACAGCCTTGCCTTCTGATCAAATAATTTTTGGTAAAAATAATATTATCTTTCATCCTCTATCAGTCTTTGTACTTTTAAAGACATAAATCATAAATGAACATTGAAAAATGCTTTCCCATGTATTTCTCATCAAAACATGAGTTTTAGAGCTAGATAGCCCTAGGTTTGAAACTGCTGCTGTCAAAACTGTGATTTCAGGTTATTATTTAAAGCTTTATCTTCCTCACTTGTAAAATGGGATAAATTCATTCATTCATTCACTCATTCATTCGTTCATCTATCTATATTGTTTTACATTGTGATAGAGACAGTGCTAGGTGCTATAGATAGGGGAAGAGACAGTCCCAACCCTGAAGGATTTTACAGTATAACAGATCTGAGAAATAGGTATGTGAAAACCTGACAAGGTTGTAATACACTTTAAATCCATTTTCTCTCCTTCGTTCCTTCCGCTGTGAGAAGTGAGAGAGAAACCAAGCTCCGACAAGTTAGGTGACGGCTCCAGATCACAAATTCAGTCAGCGGGAGAATAGAAGTCCAGAGTCTTTTCAGTTTCCCTGTTCCTTCCTCAGTTTGGAGATGCGCATGGACTGAACACAAAACAGAAGGCAGGCCTGAGCTAACATAAAATAACGGTGCTAGTATTTTCTTCCAAAATTTACTTCGTGAATAGTGAACTTTTATCCCCAGCATGCCGTCAGGAATAAAAGACCATAATAGTTGCCAATTCAAACAAAAACAATTCTGTTTGTAATGTGGATTTGAGTATCATGGCAGGTTTACCAGTTGTTTTCCAGCATGTTTACTAAAGGTGAGCCCTTGAGCCAATATACTTTAAATAAGACATCACACTGAAGGCCTCTAAAAGAGCAAAAAATCACAAACCATTTAGAAAAAAGTAACAGATTTTCCCTGTATTAGATTTCTAAATAATGTGGAGTTATAAGAAATTATATTTTCATTCTAAAAGTAATTTCACATATCCTCCCCATTATTAAAAGACCTTTTTTTTTTTTTTTTGTACTGAGGTACACAAAGAAAAGCAACACATATAGCAGTGGGTTCTCTGATCATGTTATGGGAAATGCTGGAAATGTACTATAATATTCTAAAAATATAGAATGGTCAAAACCACAGTAAATAAATGAGCACAGGACATCAGTTTGCAAAAGGGGAACTAGAACTATTAAATCTCAGAACACTTTTAATCTTGGTAGTTATCAAAAAAATTTAAAATGAAAGTTCTTTCTTTTTTTTTTTAAACCAGACACTACTGAATCTTGTAAGTGTGGCAATGTGTAGAAAGAGCCATATGATTTTAAACTAAATTTTGTCCCAGTAATTCTACTTTGGGAAACTTAAAGAAGTAACCTGAAAATATCAGCACACAGGTATTTAGTGGTATCTTATTTCTGGTAATTTAAAATCAGAGCAACCTAAATGTCTAAAATCAGGGGACTGTTTAGCAAAATAAGGATGAGTCTACATGAATGTAGTATTTTGCAGCTAAAAAAATTATATAGCTTATACAAAAACATAGAAAACTCCTTGTGATGTGTTTCATGAAAGCAAGTTGACAAAAATGTGTCCTCTAATTACAAATATGTAGAAGTTGTACATGTAAAAAGATTATAAAATACATAAGTTATATTTATGTGGTCATGTTATGGGCACCCTCACAATTCTCTTTTCTAGATGTCCTGTAATGTGATTATGTTAATTTTATAATTTAAATACTCTATTTAAAAGAGAAAATTACAGTTAAAGCTGATTTTTAAGGAAATCATTTTCTCTTCTTTGACTTTTCAATAAGCTCTATACTGTTTTTAAATAAGATGTGTATAAAAAATACACAAGGGACCATTTAGAAAAGGAATTAGACTTAATTTTTACCTGCTAGGTTTATGACTATACCAGTGAAGGTACAATTCTCAGTTAAAATAAGTCTGGTTTTCCTCTTGATAATGTTTTTTCAAAGTTACATTAAGAACTTCACCATGTTTTTTACAAGCTCTGTGACCACCATCCCATGAGTCAGCAGACCATGATAATCCACAACTGGCTAAGGTTAATTTAGTAACAGAAAGTAGACAAAACATCAGGCAGCCAACTACAGTGGGCCATACAGATTAGCTGGTAGTTACAGCTCAACCAAACAGCTCTTGACTCTCAGGATTCAAGAAACTAACAAAAAGAATTACTTTGGGCTCCCTAGGACTGTAGTGAGGTACCCCTGTTAACAACTTGGTATGTATACTTCTAGTCACTTTAAAAATACAAATAAATACATATTTAATTTGTGTTCACTGATATGTACATATCCTTTTGTCTTTCTTCTTTTTTCTCTTTTCTTCTTTCTTTCTTCCTTCCTTCCTTCCTTTTCTTTTTTCTTTCTTTCTTTCAAGAGGGAAAGAAGTGGGGGCAGGCAGGGACAGAGGGACAGGGAGAGAGAAAATCTTAAGCAGACTGCATGCCCAGTACAGAGACCAACATGGGGCTTGATCCCACAACCCTGAGCCAAAATCAAGAGTTGGATACTTAACCAACTAAGCCACCCAGGCACCCCTATGTCTTTTTCTTTATAAATTAATTAGATCATGGTAAACTAACCAAATATTACTTGCTTTTCTTACTTAAACATATATTGTGAATATCTTTCCCTGTTACTGTATATGAATGTTTCCACTGTTATCTTGTATTTATTTATTTTAAAGATTTTATTTATTTGAGAGAGAGAGTAGTAGGGAGGCGGAGAGGGAGAGGCAAAGAGAAAATCCCAAGCAGACTCCTTGCTGAGCGCAGCCTGGTGGGGGGCTTGATCCCAGGACCTTGAGACCATGACCTGAGCCAAAACCAAGAGTCTGACGCTTAACTGACTGAGCCACCCAGTCACCCCTCTTCTACTTGTTTTTAAAAGCTGTATATTATTCCCCTTTATCATACTTTTACATTAACATTTCTATCCATATCCTTTCCTTCATAGGATAAATTCCTGGAAGTGGAATTGCTAGGTGAAAGGGATGTTTATTTAACATTTCGGTAGATTTCCCAAATTGCCCCTCAAAAATATTGTACCAATTTATATTCTCAGAGTGTGCACATGAGACATATACATATGACATGTCTATGTACAAGAAACGTAAATATAGTTCTTCCAGTATATCGCACAAGTCTTTAGGTTATTAAACTAGGAAGTACCCTTTTAATACTCTTCTAGAATGCTTTTTAACCCACATATCACATGTTGCCTTCTGGGAAAGCTGTTTGTTTTCTCTCTCCTACTAGAGTCCCCTGACAGCAGGTTTTTCATCCAGTACATTTCTGTGTTCCTTAAAGGACCTTGCATAAAGTCAGTTTTCAATAAACACTTTTTGTTGAATGTCGTTTGCTAAATATATTTTACCCTTGGCTAGGACATTGATCGTAGCCAAAACTGTCCAAGGATTAGTCATCAGTGATTCATAATTATGCAACCAAGAAGTAAGCCTAAACTTTAGATGTTCCTCAGTGATTTGTTTAGTGTCAAAGCTTCCTTCCCTTGGGCACAGTTAAAAGGGTGGTTGGTTATTTGTACTGATTTTCTCGTTTCAGTGGAACTTCTTGACTTTTATTGCCAATGTGATATGTACTTTTCATGGGGAATAAAATACTCATCGATATACAATTTAAAAGGAATCACCTACAGAATGGATTCGTAGGATACAGAATTATTTTTCTCTCACAATGAGATACACAAAACTGAAAATATCTTAGATTCATGTAGATTTGCATAGCTGCCTTTTGAAATATTTTAATGGCCATGCATGATTTTTATATTTTTCTTATCTTTAGGTTCCTCTTACTTCATTTTCAGGGGGACTTTGGCTTTTATATAATCTGAGAAACTTAGCTCCATTACTTTGGAGACATTCCTAGTCTTACCTGGTCTTAGAGTAATGCTGGCTGCTGTACAAATGTCAAAAGTTCAGTTGCTTAATATGGTAGATGTTTATTTCTCACTCACAAATCGTCCAAAGTGTGTGTGTGGTGGGGGGTCCTTTGGGTGGCGGGTGGCTTTTCTCCATGTTGTGATTCAGGGATCCAGGCTTCTCCATCTGATAGTGCTGCCATTCTAGAGTCTTCCAAGCAGAGGGAAGAAAGAGGATGATAGCATACCCACTTCTTTTTTTATTATTATTTTTAAATTTTTATTTAAATATTTATTTATTTATTTTAGAGAGAGTGTGTGCACACACACCAAGTGGGGGGAAGGGCAGAGAGAGAGAGGGAGAGAGAGAATCTCCAGCAGACTCCAAGTTGATGGCTGAGCCGGGTGTGGGGCTTGATCCCACTACCCTGAGACCAGGACCTGATTTGAAATGAAGAGTGGCAAGCTCAACCGACTGAGCCACCTGGGAGCCCCTAGGCATACCCACTTCTTAGCTGCTTCATCCTGGAAGAGATATACATCACTTCCACTCACATTCCATTATTAAGACCTCCTTTTGGCGCTGTTTAGATATAAGGAGAGAAATGTACATTGTGGCTTAGCAGCCACCCACCTTCTAGCAACAATTCTACGATATGGAAGGAGGAACATATTTTTTTGTAGATAGCAGAGTCTCAACCTATTAGGTAGGCAGAACAGGTTGCAATTTTGTAGATTAGAAAAGAGGTACTGAAAAGTTGAAATCCCACAGCCAGTTAGTGGCACAAAATGCAATTTAGAAGCCAGATCATCTGACTCCTATTCAGTTTCTTTTCTCAATATTAAAAAGTAATCCTACCCTGGCTTAAAGTATAACCATCTAGGTGATTCATTACTTTAGTTGCATACTATGACTTTTTTTCTTTTAACTTCTCTTTTCTCTAAGGACTTGACAATGTCCCTGTATTATGGAACTGCTTGCAGGAGAAAATCTTTTGGGTACTTTAGGCTGCTGTCAACTTACGTCACTAAGACCCGGTGAGTTGTGACCAACCTGAGCTCTGATTATTCTCTCTTTGGCCCATTAAATTATAAAATATAAATATCTCAATATCCTATATTGAGGATGAAGAATACACNTGATATTGAGGATGAAGAATACACGATGAAGATTTACATATAAGGACAGTCATTGCAAATTATTTATAATTGGAAAAATTCTATAAAAAANATATTGAGGATGAAGAATACACGATTAAGATTTACATATAAGGACAGTCATTGCAAATTATTTATAATTGGAAAAATTCTATAAAAAACCCCTAAATTTCCAATAATACCTAAAATATCTGACATACTTAAATATTAAGTTCTATTAAGATAAGAACTTTGTCTTTCCCACTGTGGTACCCCTCATGCATAAAGCAATACCAGGTGCATGGTAGGCACTAAAGGACTGTCAAATGCACGAATGACCAAGAAGGGAGAAATTAATTAAACGATGGTACACCCCTACGATGGAATTTAAAACTATACTGAATAATAATAGTTCATGAAGTTTCCTGAAAATAAGGTAGATAATNGGGCGCCTGGGTGGCTCAGTGGGTTAAAGCCGCTGCCTTCGGCTCGGGCCATGATCCCAGGGTCCTGGGATCGAGGCCCACATCGGGCTCTCTGCTCAGCAGGGAGCCTGCTTCCTCCTCTCTCTGCCTGCCTCNTTAATTAAACGATGGTACACCCCTACGATGGAATTTAAAACTATACTGAATAATAATAGTTCATGAAGTTTCCTGAAAATAAGGTAGATAATTCTAATTACCTCACCCCTGAGGCCCTAAGAAAGAACTAAACTACCAGTTAAAGGTAGACCAGGAGAAAAAACCAAAACCGAAAACCCTACACCAGTACAGGAAGATGGTAAAGGACTTCTTTGTCACAACCTGGGAAAACTTGAAATCACTAGCTTATTCTCATAGTTTTGGGGTTCAAATTTGCACCTGTTATGGACCATCTGTGTTATGGTCCCCAAACCCCAACCTAAGAAAAGAATGTAAGTAGAAGTTGTAGACTTGTAAGACCCCTGGGAACCTTGCAGAAGCAAAAGTAAAACTCCTCTGAAGAAATACACTCATAACCAGGGCCTCGTACATGAAAAGCTCTGCCAAACATGAGTGCCCAGTCCAGAATTTAAAGGCACATAAGCATACAACGATACGTGAACAGGAGTGAGAAAAGAAAATTGTGGTACTTACATTATTGTGGGTTATCTGCAGTTCCCAAGCTGAGACTCGGAGAACAATAACTGAATTATTGTACAATTATTGAATGGTCTAAAATTGACTATGTTAAAGTGATTTTAAAATGAGTAAAAAATCATGAGAGAATGAAATTCTATCAATACAGAACATGGCGTGAAAAGAATGTTACAGAAAAAAGGCTACAAATAGGTATGATTCTGAATATACCTATCAATGTACAGATACACATTAGTTTGAAGAATTCCCAGGTGTAAACAGTTATCTCTGAATGGTGACATGCTTGACGATTACCCTTTTTTGAACAAATTGGTAACTGATTTTGATTTTTGGGGGGATTAGCAAAATTAGCAATTGCTAATTGCTTCTGATTTTTATGGGATGACTGTTTTTATAAATAGGAAAATAAGTTTATGTCCAATAATCTTAGTGTAGTTTCCACGCTATTATAGCTAAAGGGGAAAATGAATTTTTAAAATTTCTGATCAAGAAGGAAAATGTAAGGAACTTTTGGGATCTCAGTTCCAGTTCCAGTGAGACCCCAGATTTAAGACCTTAACCTGAGCATTTTTGTGGGTGTTTTGTTTTTTAGGGTCATTAGGGCAAAGCACAGGTTGTACCACACTTACTGTTCTTTCAGGAAGGCATTGATGTTTGTGCTATTGTTTATATTTGGTAACTTCTGAGTGGCACCAAGTCTCCTTTGACATGCATTAAGTCTTTGCCCCAGGAAGTGACAGTCACTTATAATAAGTTTAAAAATATCGTGAGTATTAAAATCTCAGGTTTCTTTGGTCTTGTGTTTATAAAGAGCTCATTGTAACCCCTTTTATCATACAGTCAAAAATAGGTTCCTAAAGATGCCACTGGGGCACATCTACCATTTTGCTTTGTAGTTTTATGTTGAGCTAACTCTAACTCATACTTTTGTTAGTGTTACTAAAGCTTTCAGATCCTATAGGAAATATCCATCAACTATGTTGCCAACTTCAGTGGAAAAGTCTGCCATAAAGCTGAGTCTGTTTGGAGCTTTTAATAGGCAAAAATGGTTATCCCTAAGGCTCCAGGAGAATCTACATTCAGTACCCCCTTAATCATGTGGACCCTGACATGATTTCCAAGGTTCTTTTAGGGATAAACTTAGGTACTTGAAAAGCCTAGATCTGGATCTAGTACTATTGCTTCTAGAGAAGCTAATGATAGGAGGTTGTCTTTTCCACATTTGTATTTTGGCCATTGAAGATATTACACTTATTAAATAAGTGTACGTCAAGTATAGGCTTCACTTTCCCATCAGTGGTCTCTTTGGTAGAGACGAGGAGCTAATGGTGTTCATGTGGGGGACTAAGTGTTGGAAGCAGGAATACATTAAAGATAACATCTGCTCTTTATCATCCCTAGATTGAAAGAGAGTTAACTGACGGTATGGTGTTGTTTCTTTGTCTACAATAATAAAGTCTGCCCCCATCCATAGGTATTCTGTGGTTGATGTTTTATCACTGTACTTGTTTTCCTTTCACTCCACTGCATATAAATTCTTGCCTCACAGTGTAATACTGGCAAAGTACCTTGAGGTTCAATACAGTAAATATTTATTACCCTTGAAGTTCAATTCAATAAATATTTATTGAATTGAGCCATTCAGTATGCTAATTACAGGAGATACAGAACTAAGGCTGACCCTGCCCTTAAGGAGATCATAGTCTTTCAGGGGAAAGAGCAATTTAGGATATAAATAAAAGGAAATAACTGTGATAGGAGACGGATGCAAGGACCGAATTCTGAAAGATGAAGGCTGTACAAGTAACTAAGTGGTTTAATAATAATGCTCTATTTCCAAAATAAAGGTATTTATTTGAACTGAAGGAAGATGATGATGCATGTAAAAAGGCCCAGAAGACAGGGGCATTTTATCTCTTTCATAGCCTGGCTCCTTTGCTTCAGAAATCCGGACACCAATACCAGGCCCCCCGGCATAGCCTACTAGGTAAGTCCAAACAGGACCAGTAGAGGAGACCAGCCTGTGGCCATTAAGCAGAATTTCATCCATATCAAATACCTGAGAAGGCCCCTTCAATTTTATTTTATTTTATTAATTTTTTAAAAAGATTTTATTTATTTATTTGACAGAGAGAGAGATTACAAGTAGGTAGAGAGGCAAGCAGAGAGAGGAGGAAGCAGGCTCCCTGCGGAGCAGAGAGCCCGATGCGGGCCTTGATCCCAGGACCCTGAGATCATGACCTGAGCCAAAGGCAGAGGCTTTAACCCACTGAGCCACCCAGGCGCCCGGCTCCTTCAATTTTAGAGTCCAGATTTTTCAAACTACTTCTACCAATTAGTTATTTAGTGTATAAACCTGAGTTGCCCATATATTATTTAGTGATGGTATGAACCAGTTTTGCCTTAAACTAGGGGTCATTGAATCTGCCGCCCAAATTGGAACCCACTGCCTGTTTTGCAAATATTGGAACACAGCCATGCCCATTCGTTTACATATTGTCTGTGGCTGTTTTCGAACTACAGTGGCAGAGCAGAGTGGTTGTGACAGAGCCACAGAGCTCATAAAACCTAAAATATTTGCCCAACCCTGCTTAAACCAGTGATTTGCAGCTTCCATGGAATTGCACACTGTTCTAATATTTAAGATTTTCATGACTTCATTTCTTCAAGAAGGGTCAAAAGTAAAAGTGAATTAAAATTAATTTGTTTG
>LNAC01000047.1:2221182-2237718 GCA_002007465.1 Ailurus styani | reverse complement strand
TGCTTTCGGCTCAGGTCATGATCTCAGCGTCCTGGGATCGAGGCCCGCATCAGGCTCTCTGCTCAGCAGGGAGCCTGCTTCCTACTCTCCCTGTCTCTCTGCCTGCCTCTCTGCCTACTTGTAATCTCTCTCTGTGTGTCAAATAAAATAAATAAAATCTTTAAAAAAAATAAAAAATAAATAAAATTAATTTGTTTGATGGGCGCCTGGGTGGCTCAGTGGGTTAAAGCTTCTGCTTTCGGCTCAGGTCATGATCTCAGCGTCCTGGGATCGAGGCCCGCATCGGACTCTCTGCTCAGCAGGGAGCCTGCTTCCTATTCTCCCTGTCTCTCTGCCTACTTGTAATCTCTCTCTCTGTGTCAAATAAATAAAATCTTAAAAAAAAAATTAATTTGTTTTGAGAACTCTTTTAAGGTATGTAAATAAAGATATCTAAGGCACTGGAATTTGGCATTCAAGGTACTAACTTTCAGTTTTATATGATGTCACCATATAGTGACTTCTAAATACAAAGCCAGTAAATTTCCTCCATGGGTCGGATGTTGAATACTTGGATAGGTAGTTTCTAGCAGTGCAGAAGCATATCAGGATGCCAACAGAAGGCAATGTTATGTTGTATTATGAACAAATAACTATGTCCTTCATGCACAAGAGGAGATTTTTCTCCCTATACAGCACTTGTCTTATACAGACTGGGATCTTGGATGAATAGTCTACCCTAGGCCACACACGCAGCATAATCTGGAGACTAAATTATTTGTAACTGATTTGGTCTCTAGCATTTTAAGCATGATCCTTTTTTTTCCCAGTACCATAATACATTAACTATCATGTTATCTTTTGAACTAGGGGATATTCTTCTCTCATGATAAAATCTTAGAATACAGTGGTACAAAGCAAGAATTCCTTCTTTAGTCTAAACCCTTCAGGTTACTGATGGGAAGATGGAGGCCTAGAGAGACTAAGTGATTAGACCAAGATTACATAGCTAATTAGCTGCAGGGCAGTGGCTAGGAGCAGGTAAACCTACTTTAAGCTGAAGTAGATGATTTTCTAGGTTAATAATGACTGTGGTGATTTATGAAAACCTGTTTTCTTNATACAGTGGTACAAAGCAAGAATTCCTTCTTTAGTCTAAACCCTTCAGGTTACTGATGGGAAGATGGAGGCCTAGAGAGACTAAGTGATTAGACCAAGATTACATAGCTAATTAGCTGCAGGGCAGTGGCTAGGAGCAGGTAAACCTACTTTAAGCTGAAGTAGATGATTTTCTAGGTTAATAATGACTGTGGTGATTTATGAAAACCTGTTTTCTTCCCTTCTTTTCTGTTTCGTAGAGTTGGAAAGGCTCCTGGCAAAGTTTGGACAGGACACACAAAGAATAGAAGACTCTGTGCTGATTGGATGCTCTGAACAGCATGAAGCATGGTTTGCTCTGGATCTAGGTCTAAATAGCTCCTCTTCCATAAATGGTATAGGACAATATTTCTAATGGGTACTGCCCAGTGGTGCTCAGACTTTGGGATCTCATGTCATAGTAAAATTTCAAAGAAAATTTTGTGAATACCAAAGGTCATCAACCTTGTATTTTTAAGTTAGGACATAAAAAAAATACTACCCATCTACTGTCATCATTTAAAAGAAGATAAAGAACATTTTAATACTTTCTAAGCTAGGTGGTAGCTACACAGATGTTTATTATTTTATTCTCTGTACCTTTATACATTTTATATTTCTTAAATATTTCATGACATCATCCTTATCTCAGGTGAATACACGTTACCATGCGATAGCTCAGGGTCTTCAGACCTGCATTTGGGAACATTTGATATAAGGTTCATGGTTCCTACTAGGTTTTCCTTCTTTCCTTCTGGTCTAGTTGTAAATGTAATGATGCTGGAATGCAGTGCAGATAGGAGCTTAGAGGTGCCACTTTACCTCTTTTCCAGGGATAGTGTGTGGCTAGTGCAAATATTCTTAATACTCTGAAGAGGATCTTGAGAAATATTATGCTCTGATGTTTCTCAAATTTGCCTGAATATAAGAAGTCACCCAGTACTTGTTAAAAAAAATAAAGATTTCTGGGCCTTACTCACCTGCTGTTCGGAATCCCCAGGTAGGGTTTGAGAACCTGTATATTTTTTGTTTTCCCTAGTTGAGTGTTATCAGGTGAGTTTGGGAAACACTGCTCTAACAGGCATACTTGAGAGGGGCCCCAAGGCAAAGTTCTGTGTTTGTTTCATTTTGTCCTGTGTTCTCATTTTCTAGCTTCCCTACAGAAACCAGAAATGGAGACAGAGCTCAAGGGCTCTTTCACTGAGCTGAGGAAGGCTATCTTTCAGCTGGACACAAAGAATGCCTCCTTGCTGACCACGGTAGATTGACTTCTTAGTTCTGTAGGGAATTCAGTAAAGCAGTGTTGACGGGTGAATACATGCATGCATGCATGCATGCACAAGGCTAAATGACATTTGGTTTCCTCTTGAGCAGAGATCACAGTCCTTCCTAAAACCTTGGCAGAAGGACAATGTGCTGTGGGGAGATTGCTTATTCTTTCTTTTGCCCTTATTTTTGGCAGGACCATTTTGTCCTAAGGACATGCAGATCTATCAGCCTCATATTTTTAATGACCCATAGCATAACATACATCAATGTTATTCCTATGAGAAATTACTTTGTATTGCTTTGATGACTTACCCTCACAGCTTTTGACTTCACTTGTCAAAGTGCTTTTGGTTGTTCATTTAACTTAAAAAGACATCTCTAAACATTTTTATTTGCAAAAAAACCCCACCTTTACTGGGGAGGAGTACCTGTTGGGGCGTTATACATTGGAAATATCTTTTTTTTTTTTAAGATGGGTCCTAAATACATGGGGCATTAGTTTATATATTACAAGTATTTTAAATGAATCATACTTTCTCTTATCCATATTTCAGATGCTAGAGGAGTATATCCAGATAGTTTATTTTATTTTAAAGTTCAAACAGTTAATACCCATTTGAAGTACATGAACTGGAAAGGGACTGGCATTTCCCTTTGAACTGCTCTAAATACTAGGCCCAGCCCTATTACAGATGAGCTTCACATTCTCTCCAAGTGAAATCAGCCTATCTTTGTATTCCTAGGCTCAGGCTCTTCTCCGTTGGCATGATGCTCATCAGTTCTGTAGCAGAAGTGGGCAGCCCACCGAGAAGAATATGGCTGGCAGCAAGCGTGTGTGCCCTTCCAATAAGATCATCTATTATCCACAGGTAAGCACTACTTTAAAAGGAGAGTAATCCAAGAAGACTGTGTGCTGGCTTGTCCTGGGGATAGAAGCCTATACAGTTAAAAGACTTTCCTTAGTTATCCATTCCTTTATCCCATTAACAGGCCCAAAACCCTAATGTCTAAGTTTCCATTCCCTTTTCCTAGACGGCTCCTGTGGTGATCACTCTGGTGTCCGATGGGACTCGGTGCCTGCTTGCTCGCCAGAGTTCCTTTCCCAAGGGAATGTATTCTGCCTTGGCAGGTTTTTGTGATATAGGTAAGAAGTTTAGGGTGTGTACAGATGACTGGAGGACACAAAAGCTTAACAACAGTAGGTATTTCTTTATCTTGTTGCTGCTGTGCTTGGAGTCTCAAGCACACTGTTCCCTGTCAAGTCAAAAAACTGCCTTTTGGCATTGTAATTTTCCAGTATTAGGCAAAAACAAACACATGGCATACCTGAAATAATTATACAGTTAATACTCACCCATACACTTACCACTTAGATCCTACAATTGTTTTCTTCACTTACTTTATCACATATATATCCAGTCTATCCATCCATCAATCCATTTTATTCTTTGATACATAGTTAGCAGACATTAGTACACTTTTCCCTAAATATTTCAGCATGCACTGTATTAATTAGAATTCAATAGATATTTTTACAGGGTGTTTTTTTTTCTCAGTCTATTGGGGTAAAATTTGCAAAAGGTGAAACACAGCATTAGAATTTTATTAAAGTTGGGATTAGCAGTAGCATCTCTAATTGTCACTCGTATTTTGCATTCTAACTAACTAACTAACTAACTAGTATAAGTACTGTAGTTCAGCACTCAACTCCAGATTTGAGTCCTGTTGTTGTAGAGACTCAGGGATTTAGGGTTCCCCCAAGAATACTTCATAGAAACTTTGGAGCCAGTTTTGGGCTCCTTTCACAAATGGGCATCTGTATCACCCTTCCTGCTGCAGGGCTGTCCTGAATTAATCTGAGTGCTTATAGGTGAAAGTCTGGAAGAGGCTGTCCGGAGAGAAGTTGCAGAAGAGGTGGGGTTGGAGGTGGAAAGGCTGCAGTACTCCGCATCTCAGCACTGGCCCTTTCCTAATAGCTCACTCATGATTGCTTGTCATGCAACTGTGAAACCAGGGCAGACAGAGGTAAGTTCTAATGCTTCCCGTATGCTGTGATATTTCCTTTGCTTTACCCACGTTGATCAGTGGGCACCTGTCTAACTCCAGCATTGTCTATGTTATTCAAAGACGTGTAATGTAGGATTTGTTCCCTTAAGGAGTTTGCAGTCTTGTAAAGGAAACAATCTCCATACAAATTCAGAGCACCCACACAATTAACATTCTTCTTTGTATGTATCTCAATCATGTGCCAATTTATTTTTCAGCAGGATTTAACAGAGCATCTTAGAAAGAGTAGGCACACAATAAATACATCAAATAAAATAAATGATTTCAGGGTTGGTCTTACTGTTCAAGTCTCTTAGGATGTTGGGGACCAGTTCTATAAAATCAAAGGAACTTCTGGGTAAAAGGGATTTAGATGTTGGTCTTATCCAACCTCATCTTGCTCTTCTGCAGCATCCCTGATGGATGGCATTGTGGTCCCTACCTGCCCAAGTCTATTGTGTTTTGGTTTGCACAGAATTAATAATAGCTCATCTGTCTCAGCTTCCTGTGGATGTAGTGTGCCTCTGATAATCATTAATTATCCCTTATCCTTTAGAGAGGAGTAATTTTATGTTCTTTTTAAATTGAAAGTTAATCAAGAATTATTTATATATTACACCTCACTGTTAACCACTCTTTAGTATCCCAGTATTTGTGTTTCCAGGATTTTTAAAAGGCACTTTTTTCCTTTTTCACGATTTAAAAAAAATAAATTTAACTCTCACCTTTTAGTTACGCCTCTTTTGCTTCTGTGCAACATCTAAAACTAATTATCTCCCAGCCTGTAGATCCCAGATATTGCTCAGTTCTGGGAACATTTTCTCACCTTTGGCCAGAGTATTCTAAATTTTGTAGCTCCTAACCTTACATTCTGTTTTCCTTTATGTCTTTTAGATCCAGGTGAACTTGAAAGAACTAGAGGCAGCTGGATGGTTCAGTCATGATGAGGTGGCCACAGCCCTGAGGAAAAACAATCCATACACTCAGCAACAGAATGGGACATTCTGGTTGCCCCCCAAGTTAGCCATTGCCCACCAACTGATTGAGGAGTGGGTGGGACAGCTGTCCTGCTCTCCTCTGCCCGCTTAGCTCAGACTGAGCCGCCTAGATCTCTTCTCAGTGTCCGGGAGGGCCGTCAGAGGGATCAGCTGATAAAGGGGGGGTGACCAAAGGCCATCTCCAACTTCCTACTACGGCAGAGTGGGAGGGGACCCTACAGCAGGGTGCCTCTAATAGCAGTGTTAAGGAAGCTCCTATTCATAGGCAATCAAAATGCCAAACTGATAATGACGATTGTCAAAATCAGAGGGAAGTCTGAAGCATTAGTTTGGATGTAGGACCCCGTGCACCCATTTTCAACTGAGGTCTTGGAAGCAAACACCTTTTGGGATGTATCTCATTAATGCTGGGTTTACACTAACTGCCAAAATGTGCCTGGTATAATTTTAATGTTAACTTAGTAGTGAAGATATATAGCAAATCTCAACCCACTACTGTTACTTTTCATCCTCACAGAATTAAGAAAAATTGAACAATATAACATTAAAAACCTCGTGTATAGGTAGCTATTTTGTACATGCTATTTAAATAAAAGCCGTATTTCCTTAAGTCGTCTGAAGGGATGAAGAAAGTGGGAGCCAGGATCTTCCTCAGAGTCCTCTGTAATAAACCAATGAATGCAGTGATATTCTGCTGAGGTAACTGCATCCCAGTGGGACTTAAGATAGCTACGTCTTTTGCCATTACTGGCTCAGCTTGTGACCCAAGGAAAAGATGACCACTTTGCCACGTCTGATTTCCTATAAATATAAAATGGTCACTGCCATTTGCATACTGTTAAGTGTTGTAACTTCAGCTAAGGGATTAGTGAGGGTGAACCATTTCTTGTTTTATGGGATAAAATAACTTTAGGATTCCTCATCATTCATATATGTCATTCTATACCTTGTCACAGGGGAGAATTTATCTGGAGGAAATAAAATAAATTTCCACACCTCGGTTCAGGTGTATTTTTCTGCGTTATGAAGTGAGGAAATAGTAGAAAGTGAGAATCTGGGGCAGGGGTAGGGAGGGAGAAAAGGAATCTATTTGTATAATAAACATTGAGGTCAAGGTTCTAAGTGTGGAACAAGTGAAGTGATGTACAGAAGAAACATTGTTAGAGGTCTGTTTGAAAACAAGAGTAGCCGGGAAAGATCAGTATCTGTGGATGATTTCAGGCTAGTTTGTGATAAAAGACAAAAGTGCCAGAGATCCTAAGATTATTCACACATTAAAGTCTACAGGACTAAGCAAAAGAGATTCTAGAACTAGACAAGATGAAGTGCTGGATTTCCCTTTGATCCCAAAAGGTCATTGCTTTTGCCGTTGTCGGCAAATCATCAGTGCTTTGGGGAAATCAAAGGACCTTCATCGGGAAATGTTGAGGGATAGTATGTGATGGGACTTGATTGTCCTGTTAGGTTGGCAGCTTGCCCTGACCTGACCTGAACCCAGCATGTAGAAGGGAAAAGCACTCTCGACAGGGAGGTCCTGAGATTTCTTCATATCTTGCAGTTAGAAGAAAACAGTTCAGGGTCCATGTGTATTACCATCTCCCAATCTTTTCTATCTCTCTGTGGGTGTGTTTGTGAGCACATGTGTACACATCCCGGATCTGAAAATACTGATAGAAAGGGGAGTGTGCAGGATTCCTGGTTATGAGTTTCTCAAACTTACCATGGAGTAACTGTTTGCTTTTAGATTAATGTGTTGTTTTGGAAAAGAAAAGATGAGAGAGGCTAATAGAGGAGCTGCGACATTGAACTTTGTTTCCTGGCAGTGAGTGGAAAGAGGGCTTTGCTTCTTAGAACTCCAAGGATATCTGAAAGTTAAGGCAAAAGAGGGCAGGCTTGGGGTACGGAAAGTGGCAGATAAATAAAACGAACTGTGGTATAAGGACTACTTGGCTGGACAATATTCATGTGGCAATAAGTGATGAAGGTGCTAAGGATAAAAAGGGCCCACTTAAGTCCATGAAGCAGAAAAGCAAAAACAAGTAAAATATTAAAACAAATGTGTTTGTCACCAGAGTGAGCCTGGTTCAAGATCATTTCTGGTAACTGGAATCAAAAAGCTACTCATTCATTTCTCATTTTTGCCTATCACCGTCCTTTCTCTTCCTTTAATCCTAAATAAAGATAAACTTAATGTTCTAAATACAGACTGTGTAAATCTCCTCTCAGGGGCTGTCCAGGGGCTTGATTGTTCTCTCTTCTGCTGACTTCAAAACCTTGTTTGTACCTCAGCTGACATCACAAAGACTTACGCAAAGTGGATTAACATTTGGGGCTCACAGAGAAGTTAGCCTGTGAAACCTGTACTAACGAAACATTTTCAATTAGCAATAATCGCGCCTCGGATAAACCTCATTGGCTACGATACTGCCACTGCGCAAAGCTTAACGAAACATTTTAACTAAATGAGTCATCTAAACTAGACATGAACACAGTGAGACTCAATATTTATTTAAGAAGAAAAAAAGAGACGCTAGGTGTGCTGGCTAATCTCGCATCGGCTTACTTGTGGGTCTGTGATCAGTGTTATCAGGCAGCTGTACTCCCATGCTTTGTAAAAGGTTTGACGCAGGTCCTGCCAGTCCAGCTTGGGAACTATAGGATTCCAATATATTTGAAACCAGGTTCAGATCTATATCCACTGGTGTCATAACAGATCCTCCTGCACCAGAATCTTCCTCTTCTGAATTATTATTGGTAGTCTGGGACAGAGGTTCCTGATTTACGGAGAGAAAACAAAATCATGGCCATTAGATTAGATGGTAGTTACAATAAAAACTAAGCAACAATTTAAAATTGAATTCTAAATTAAAAAGGAAATTTCTTATCCTTAATAATAGAAAATAAAAATGAAGTCTAATAAACTTCACAATTTGACACCCATATTGGAATTTGGTTCCAGGGTGCCTGGGTGGCTCAGCGGGTTAAAGCCTCTGCCTTCGGCTCAGGTCATGATCTCAGGGTCCTGGGATCGAGGCCTGCATCAGGCTCTCTGCTCGGCAGGGAGCCTGCTTCCTCCTCTCTCTCTCTGCCTGACTCTCTGCATACTTGTGATCTCTATCTCTCTGTCAAATAAATAAATAAAATCTTAAAAAAAAAAAAAAAAAGAATTTGGTTCCAAAGATTTTAACACACTTCTTTCTAGGAAAAGTTTCTACAAATTGGATTTCTTCCCTGTTTTGAAATAGCCCAAAGGAGATAACCAAGGTTAAGGAGACATATTTATAGCTTGCCTGAGAGTTTTAAAAGAGATATACAAATATGAACATTTAAAAAAAAGAGAATCTAATTTTTTCTCTAAATGAAAGAAACGAATTTCCTCTTCCCCCCCCGCCCCCCATGAAAAAGCTTTAAGTAAAAACCTGAGGCTCTGTGGGGTCCAACCACAAAGAGCCCGAATTTTTACTTGAACCTCGCTGGTTTCACAGGTTGGGGAAAGGATTGGAAAGGCGGTAGCTTGATTTATAGGCCCTACAATCTTTGCTATTCAAAGCGCAGTCCGTGAAGCAGCAGCATGCTGATCCCAGCACTGCTCAGGAGCCTGTTAGACATGTAAGGTCTCAGGCTTCACCCCAGACCGACTTAACCTGAATCTAGATTTTATTTTCTGGATCTAATTTTTTTTTTATTCCACTTTTACTTAGATCTTTAGATGGCTCATATACAAATTAATATTTTAGAAACACTGCTTTAGATGAAGCTAACATATGGTTTCTTGGTTTATATTAGGTTTGGGCAATACTTGAAGTGATTATAGTTTAAATGTGGTTTAGATGATCAGAGCAAGGTGAATACCATTCATTAAAGGCCTTATTATAGATTTCACTGTTGCCTCATTTAGTTCTCACATTAATTCTACAACATAAGGATTACTGGTTAATGGATATATATTCACGGTGGGTGGCTAAGCTGGACTTGAAACCCTAATCCCCAAGACTCCAGGGCCCATTCTCTTTCATAATGCCTCTTAGGTCCAGGTGAGACACTGCTGGTATAAAAACTAGGATAAAGAAATGAGTGGAGGGCGCCTGGGTGGCTCAGTGGGTTAAAGCCTCTGTCTTGGGGGCGCCTGGGTGGCTCAGCGGTTTAAAGCCTCTGCCTTCGGCTCAGGTCATGATCTCAGGGTCCTGGGATCGAGGCCCACATCGGGCTCTCTGCTCGGCAGGGAGCCTGCTTCGTCCTCTCTCTCTGCCTGCCTCTCTGCCTACTTGTGATCTCTCTCTCTCTCTGTGTCAAATAAATAAATAAAATCTTTAAAAAAAAAAAATAAAAAAATAAAGCCTCTGTCTTTGGCTCAGGTCATGATCTCAGGATCCTGGGATCGAGGCCCGCATCGGGCTCTCTGCTCAGCAGGGAGCCTGCCTCCTCCTCTCTCTCTGCCTGCCTCTCAGCCTATTTGTGATCTGATCTCTCTGTGTCAAATAATAAAAACTTAAAAAAAAAAAAAAGAAATGAGTGGAAGATGAATTCTTAATTTGGTTCTAAATCAAGAAAGACCACTATTAAGACTGGAAAATTATTTGGATATTTAAGATACTTTCTGTTTTTAAAGTTCATGTAAGCTATTAGTAGTAGAATGCAACCAGAAACCAGTCTGATTACATAGCATGATTTTTTATGCATAGCATGATTTTTTATTTAAATCCTAATGGATAACACAGAATAAGTAATATAATTAAGATTATATTTAGGAGAACAAGGTTAATAATCCTTCATCTTATTATAGTCAGGGAAACATTAGCAATCTTATATTCTTACTTACTTCAAATAAAAAAATCAAATTCATCACCAAAAAAAGGATTAACAAAAAACTAAGATAAAATATAGCTTTAGCTCTCCTTCATAATATTAAGATATTCAGACAGGGGAAGAGGTTAAACATTCACGTACCATTTGCTTCTGGGTGGTGAAACTTTTGCCAATGCTGGTATGTGCCAATTCCTGGTCCATCTGGGCCATGTATGACTTGAGATTATTAAGAGTTCCTTTTACGGATGCATCTTCCCCAGTCTCCTGTGTTTTAAGATCCAAGTCATCATCACTGTCTAAACATTCAAAGTCTTCCTCATCCAGATCATCAGAGTCTGATTCATGAGAACTTGGCCCTACACAGACCCCAACACAGAAAGAGCCACATGGTCATTTTTTCTTCAGTGATTATACTTCTCAAAAGAGTTAATTATCTGCAGAAAAGGACCAATATATAGAGGTAAATTCCTTCATAAAACTCCCTTCCGGAAGATGGTACTGTGGGCAGATATCTGCAGAAAAGTACACAGGCTGAGCTGAAAAATATAGCTTTATTTTTTTATTAAGAATTTGATAACAAAAATCTTTTACTTAAAAAATTTAAAAGGTACAGAATACATGAATATATTTTGATATAAATATTCAAGCCATACAGAGTTGTTATTGTCTCATATCTCACTTTCTTCCCAGAATTAAGCATCTTTTAATAGTTTGGTGGGTACCCAGGCCTTTATGCAGTTCTGTACATATGTATAAAAACATAAGGGTGTATATGTGTGCGCGCGTGCGCACACACACACACACACACACACACACACACTGAACCATGGTTTGCTTTTCCACTTATTTATATGTCTTGGAAGTCGTTCTTTGTGAAAACATATAGATGGACCTCATTCTTTCTTAAGAGTGCTTAATATTTCATAATATGGTTGTACTATAATTTATTTAACCATTTCCTTCTCCATGGACATTTAGGAAGTACCGCTTTTTTCTACTACAATGCTGTAATCACCATCTTAGCACATGTGTGTCTTTTTCATAGAGAAAATTCCTGGAAGTAAAATTACTAAGTCAAAGGTTATAAACTTTCTAGAGTTCCAAACCACCCTGTGAAAGACATCTTACACTTCCACGCTCACAGTCTGACCATTTGCTTCTGGGTGGTGAAACCCTTTGAGAAAACTGGGTATTGTCAATATTTTAAATCTTTGCCAATATGATAGGCAAAAAAATAAGTCCTTATTCTGTATTGTGTATTTACTTACTAGAAACAGTTAAGTATTTTAAAATATTTATCTATGTTTCTTCTTCAAGGCATTGTCTAGTTTATATCCTTTGTTGATTTTTAAAATTGGGCTATTTGTCTTTTTATTATTAGTGTTAAGTACCATGAGTCTAAAAAACAAAAAACAGTATAACATGGAAGCCAAGGTAAAACCATATCTAGCCACACAGCATTCACTCATTCAACAAATATTCAATATTCAATGAGCAGCTACTATGTTAGGCACTGAGCTAAGCATCCTCTGCAAAATCATTCAACTGGGCAGAAGTTCATGGCTGAAAGCAATTCAAAATCATAAAGAGAAAGCAAATACGTTGACTTCAAAATGAAAATAAACATCACACTGTAACTTACCTAAAATCTTGTCAAAATAATTAAGAAAAGAATCTGCATCAAAAGTGATTGGAGCCTCAGAAGGGTCTCTGTAAGATTAAAGGAGAAAGACCATTTATTTATCTTGAACACAGCTCTCTGGAACTTTTTTTTTTTTTTTAAAGCAGTGCCATTCTTAGGAATACTACACTACTAGAGATATGATCTTAAAAGAAGTGCAGCAAGAAAAACTGTAGTTTATTTATTTTTTTTTAAAGATTTTATTTATTTATTTCACAGAGGGAGAGAGATCACAAGGAGGCAGAGAGGCAGGCAGAGAGAGAGAAGGGGAAGCAGGCTCCCCGCTGAGCAGGGAGCCCGATGCGGGCCTCGATCCCAGGACCCTGAGATCATGACCTGAGCCGAAAGCAGAGGCCCCAACCCACTGAGCCACCCAGGCGCCCGAAAAACTGTAGTTTAAATGGTCCTGCAGGGCAAAAGAAATGGGAAAGTCTGATAAAATAAAAGTAAAGGGTGCCTGGGTGGTTCAGTTGGTTAAGCAGCTGCCTTCGGATCAGGTCATGATCCCAGGGTCCCGGGTCAGGTCTGGCTCCCTGCTCCACAGGGAGTCTGCTTCTCCCTCTGCCTCTCCCCCACCTCTTGTGCTCACGATCTCTGTCTTGCAAAAATAAATAAAATCTTAAAAAAAAGAGAGAGAGAAACAAAACTAAAAATTTCACTTTGTTTATGCACATTTAACTTATGCTGATTTCGGGACCTACCCACCGTGCACCTCCCACAAGAGATACATACATATAGCATTAGCAGAAGAAATCACATCTCTGAGTTAGTTTTGAAAAAGTCTGTTTCTTGAGGAACTAAACTTTTAAAAGTAAGAACATACTTTCTCTTATCTCTGCTTTCTTTTTTTAAGCTGGCTCCATGCTCAATGTGGAGCCCAACATGGGGCTAGAACTCACAATCCTGAGATCAAGACCTGAGTGGATATAAAGAGTCAGACGCTTAACTGACTGAGCCACCCAGACGCCAACCCCCAACCCCTTATCTCTGATTTTTTTTTTTAATTTTATTTATTTATTTGACAGAGAGAGACAGATCACAAGTAGGCTGAGAGGCAGGCAGAGAGAGAGGAGGAGGCAGGCTCCCTGCTGAGCATGGAGCCTGATGCGGGCCGTGATGCCAGGACCCTGAGATCATGACCTGAGCCGAAGGCAGAGGCTTTAACCCACTGAGCCACCCAGGCGCCCTTATCTCTGCTTTCTTAAAAAGAGAATACTAAACATAAACTTTAACCTTCTCATGAGGCTCAAGAGCGTCAACATGAATAAAGATATATTTGCTGTACAAGTGACAATTCCATCTTCCTTATTTTCCTATTACTTGCCAAATGTAACTCCCATTTCTTCTGTTATTACTTCTTCCTCTTATGAACTCTTTTATCCCCCTTTTGAATGTGAAGCTTCCGAACGGCTTGTGGGGTGGGAGACTGACTGGAAGTATGGGTTTGCTGAGAGCTAGATGTTAAGAGTCCATAGGTTCTGAGTAAAAGTTTAAGGAATAAAATACACAACGTCCTTGCACAGCTCTGGGACGGACACTTTTAGATCTGTTGAGTAGTCTCTCTGACTGACATTAAGAACTGCAAAAAGTCAGGCTATTAGAAATACAACTCCAGATAAATTATCATGGTACTAGGCACCAAAAGAGGGAAACACAGCAGTACAAATAATTTACTGCAAAGAAATACGAAAGTGGAAATGGCAATGACTAGATGACTTCAACATCCGCATTCTAGCTACCTACATATTTACACTCTAACACAAATTACCGAGGGAGCTCTGCTCCTTTGTGGGTTGAGACTTTGGAAATGAAAGCTTTCATGCTTTCTGAGACTTGATTTAAGTCATAGTTCTCTTCTTCCTTGGAAATGGGCTCTGCTTCTTTTTTGCCAGCAGCTTCCTGCAGTAGCTGGTCCAGCTGATATGGTGAGAGATCTAACCACTGGTCATCTGAAAAAGAAGAAAACATGACACCGCCATACCACACTGAACATGGCAGGTACTCTCCGAGAAGGGCCCTGTGAGACTTAGTGGAATATTTTCATTTTTCCTAACCCTTCTGCTCTTTCCTGGTCTATCACTTACCATCTTCTGGGGGAAGATTAGCTTCTTCCTTCTTAAGCTCTTCTATATCAAATGGTATGGTCTGTAATAAGGTTAAGATTTCTTCACCTGGGCTCATAGCAAGAGAGCTATAAAAAAATAAAAGACATGGAGATTTTTTTACTAAGACAGCTCAGAATAATAATCACAAAAAATAGTATTTTAAAGCTGGGAGGAATAATCTAATTTGTTTTTAAACAATTGTTTTAGGTTATAGACCCCTTTTTCTCAAATAAAATTTTACCAGGAGGGCGCCTGGGTGGCTCAGTGGGTTAAAGCCTCTGCCTTCGGCTCAGGTCATGATCTCAGGGTCCTGGGATCGAGGCCCGCATCGGGCTCTCTGCTCTGCAGGGAGCCTGCTTCCTCCTCTCTCTGCCTGCCTCTCTGCCTGCTTGTAATCTCTCTCTCTGTGTCAAATAAATAAATAAAATCTTAAAAAAAAAAAAAAAAATTTTACCAGGAACTCTAAAATATAAAAGAGCTCAAAGAAAAACTGCTTTGTTCAGCAAAGGAAACTATCAACAAACTGAAAAGACAACCTACTGAATGGGAGAGGATATTTGCAAAATCATACATCTGATAAAGGGTTAATATCCAAAATAAATAAAGAACTCATATAACCCAATGGTAAAAAAAATCTGATTTTTAAAAAAATTTAAATTCAATTAGTGAACATAAACTACATCATTAGTTTCTGATACAGTGTTCAATGATTCATCAGTTAAAAACAATCTGATTTAAAAATGGGCAGAGGACCTGAATAAAAGATGTACAAATGGCCAATAGGTACATGAAAAGGTGTTTGGCATCACTCTTCATCAGGAAAAATGCAGATCAAAATCACCATGAGATACTACCTCACACCAGTCAGAATGACTATTACCAAAAAGACAAGAGAGCTGGTAAGGATGTGGAGAAAAGGGAATCCTCATGCATTGGTGGGAAGGTAAATTGATGCAACCTCTATGAAAAACAGTATGGAGATTCCTCAAACAATTAAAAATAGAACTACCATATGATCCAGCAATTCTACTTCTGGCTATATATGTAAAGGAAATGAAAACAGGATATTGAAGAGATACCTGCAATTCCCTTCTCTGGAGCATTACTCAAAGAGCTAAGATGTGGAAACCACCTAAGTGTCCACCAATGGATGACTGGATAAAGGAGATACACTATATTAACACAATTATATTCCAAATACATATAATAAATATATACAAATATATCATTCAGAGAAATATATATGAGAAAGAAATAGAAACTGTTATTTGTGAAATGGATTGATCTTGAGGGGATTATGCTAATTGAATAAACCAGACGGATAATGACAAACACCGCATAATATCACACGAATGTGGAATCTCAAAAAAAAAAAAAAAGTAAAGCTCATAGAAACAGTAGGAAAGTAGTTGCTAAGGATTAGGGAGTGAAGGAAATAAGGAGGACTTGGTAAAACAGTATAAAGTTTCTGAATACCATCTAAGGATCTAATGTAAAACATGGTGACTATAACACTGTATCATATAACTGAAATCTGCTCAGAGAGTAGAACTTTAATGTTCAAATTGCCCCACCAAAAAGATAAATATGTGAGGTGATGGACCTACCAATTAACTAGATCCCTTCACATGTACAAATATCAAGTCATCATGATGTACACTTTATTTTTTTTAAAGATTTTATTTATTTGACAGAGAGAGAGATAACAAGTAGGCAGAGAGGCAGGCAGCAGAGAGAGGAGGAGGCAGGCTACCTGCTGAGCAGAGAGCCCCATGCGGGGCTCGATCCCAGGATGCTGAGCCAAAGGCAGAGGCTTTAACCTGCTGAACCACCCAGGCGCCCCTGATGTACGCTTTAAATATCTTACGATTTTGTCCCTCTATTATTTCTCAGTAAATCTGAAAAAGAAAAGCTGCTTTGACTGAAATGGAGTTTGGGAGTTCAGAGGTGTATCCATTTCACCTTTGCCTTTGGTTCTGCAGCAGAATGCATGGAACACCGCTATGAAGCTGCTGACTTAGTACAACTCTTTCAATTTATATATAGCATATATATGAGGAAAAGAAAACCCAGAGGAAAGTATGAACTAAAATTAATCTTGCATGTATGATATGCTGGGTTAGCACTCTATTTTTTTTTTAAGATTTTATTTATTTACTTGACAGAAAGAGAGAGGGCACAGCAGGGGGAGCAGCAGGTAGAGGAAGAGGGAGAAGCAGGCTCCCCTGAGCAAGGAGCCCGATGCGGAGCTTGGTCCCAGGACCCTGGGATCATGACCTGAGCCGAAGGCAGGTGCTTAACCCACTGAGCCACCCAGGCGCCCCTAGGCTAGCACTTTAAATACAGTTTCTTATTTAGTCCTCTAATTACTATATGAGGTAATAATCTTGTTTTACAAATGAGAAAACCAGAGCTCAGTGAAGTTTTAAACTTTTGAAAGGTCACTGAGTCAGAGCAAAGTCTTTTTTTTTTTTTGACAAAGAGAGAGATTATAAGTAGGCAGAGAGGCAGGCAG
>LNAC01000047.1:2046930-2209275 GCA_002007465.1 Ailurus styani | reverse complement strand
TTTTTTTTTAAAGATTTTATTTATTCATTTGACACAGAGAGAGAGATTACAAGTAGGCAGAGAGGCAGGCAGAGAGAGAGGAGAGAGGAGGAAGCAGGCTCCCTGCTGAGCAGAGAGCCCGATGTGGGCCTCGATCCCAGGACCCTGGGATCATGACCTGAGCCGAAGGCAGCGGCTTTAACCCACTGAGCCACCCAGGCGCCCTCAATGTTTTCTTTTAAATATTCGGTCCACTGGAATTTATTTTGGGATAGGTGTGAGGGAATCAACTTTAATTTTTTAGATGGCTTCACCTCTGTTCTATTATCATTACCTGAATATCCCATTTTTCCTTCTTGTTTGAGATGCCATATTTTACTACATTCTCACATAACTAAGGTATATTTCTAGACTTTCTATGCTGTACCATGATTCCATTTAGAGCCCTTTACCTAAAGGAAGAATATAAAATCTTATGGTTCATTACCAACTTCATGCCCAATTCATGGGCTCGATATTGGGGATGAGATGGAGGAGGCATCTTGTATCCGCTCCGCCGGTCTGGCACAAACCTTTGTTGTACCAACTGTGCGTACAGACATTTAGTGAAGGTCACCTGGACATTGGAACACAAAATACATGAGTCTTCCTGAAAGTAAAAATTTGACTATCATTTCACAGTTCATAATTTTGTTTATGATCTTCGTATTCATATGAAATGCAAATAAGATCCAACCTATTCACTGCCAACCTTTTTTAATAACAACTTTATTGAGATATATTTCACATACCACAAAATTGACCTCACTGTCTACTTTTTAGTTATCACTAATGGAATTCTTCTCATTAGTTACATTATACGGCAATTTGGGTGGGTAGAAGGCAAAGAATAATTCTTAAGTCTCTGGAAGAAACGAAATGTCTTATTTTTAAGAAAATAAAATAGGAAAAATACGGTCAGAAACTATCTAAGAAACATTCAGATATAAAATAGGAAGTGAAGTCTCTTAAAATCTTCCTCCATGGATGGGAGAAAAGAAAAAAGAAAAAAAAGTATATTAACTTGCCAGGAGGAAACAGAATATTTCCAGTGTTTTCTAGTGCACAATTACAATGATGTTTAACTCTCTTTCCAGTGACAGAAACTTAATGACCAAGAGAGCTATCTTACCGATGTCATTATTCGTGTTTCAGGTAAGAAAGTCTTGAAAACACGACAGACTCGCAGGTCAATGGGGTCCCGTAGGTAAAATGCCTGGACCCCTGCAGCCACCAATCTGGGGCGCTGCTTTAACACCGCTACAATGCCAGCTGGAAGGAAGCAGTGCGCGCGATGAAGAGAGGCTTGAATTTTTTCTGGGTATCTGTGACAGGTAACATAATCATTTTTATTTTATGATATGTAAACATTTAGAATTCTTCTACCATTTACTTCCTCTTATATTGTCTTAGTTCATCAAGAGTATGAGGTACAATGACAAGGAAGGTGAAGACAGAGTCACCATTTACACTAAAAATGCAGAAAAGGAGAGAGAGAAAGAGAAAAAGTAGGAAAAAATGGAAAATAAAGAAAAGGAATTATGGGAGTTCAGTAGGGGCGCCTGGGTAGCTCAGTGGGTTAAGCATCTGCTTTTGGCTCAGGAATGATCCCAGGGTCCTGGGATTGAGCCCCACATGGGGCTCCCTATCATCAGGGAGTCTGCTCCTCCCTCTCCTTCTGCCCTACCCCATGCTCTCTCTCTCTCTGTCTGAAATAGATAACTAAAATCTTAAAAAAAAAAAAAAAAAAAAGGTAGTCCAATAAAGACAAAACAAAAACCCTACTATTCTTTGGAACAAGGATAAAATCAGAGTTTATTCTTCTAAAACAATGGTACAAAGTATATTAAGCAAAGTTAAGAGATTTTATATTGTTAAAACTGAAATGGTGCTAAACATCGAATAGGTATTCAAGTTTGAAAGGCCAAACTAATATGTTATTAGGTGAAGGCTGTCTCTCATAAATAGAGTCTAAAGTTTTCCACATAGGTCAAAGAATCCCATCCAGAGCCCCAGAACAACAGAGCACATTGTGCTCCCTTAGGTTTTCGTTCCTATTGGTCTCAAAGCTTTTAGCATTGGATATAGATAATACTTAGCTACAGTATCTAATTAAATAAATGCAAAAATATTGGGAGAATATTAACACCTATGAATGTGAATTAAGAGATGTATCTATTTCATAATTTTAAAACATGCAAGTCTATCTAGTTTTTAAGGATTTTATTTATTTATTTATTTGACAGAGAGAGAGTGAGAGAGAGCAAGAGAGAGTGAGCACAAGCAGGGGGAGAGGCAGAAGGAGAGGGAGAAGCAGGCTCCCCGCTGAGCAGGGATATGGGGGCTTGATCCCAGGACCCTGAGATCATGACCCGAGCTGGAGGCAGATGTTTAACGGACTAAGCCATCCAAGCCACTTTCCTGAAGGAGGAAGACAGAATGAAAATGAACATTAATCTAGGTGAAAGAAATTCTACATGCAATCAAAGACTTGAGCTGCGCTAAAGCAAAAGGCTCCTTCACTAGCAATGAAAATGTTTTTCTTACCCTCTGATGCGCCTATTCACAGCAGCTCGTATAGATTCTGAAGCCAAAATTTCTTCTGGGTGTGTTGAGATTATATTCAATGCTTGCGGGATTGTTGGGGGTGTGGTGGGTAACCAGGGCACTGCTCCAGGTTTCCTTGGAGCAGGAATAATGCACAATTCTCCACGGTGGAAAAACACCTGCAAAATGAGACATTTTAATTTTCATTCTGGGTACTGACAAATTCTAGGTACATATGAAAAATGTTACAACATGATTTCATCTCTGTAGATTTTCCAAATTTGGGTATACTTACCCTATTGGCGCTATTATCAGGATCCAACCATTTAGGGAGAAAGTCAGCAGCTTCTATTAACAAGAATTCACCATCATTGTCTTCAATCCTAACGTAAAAGAAATTCCAATTTTGTATTCAAAAAGCATATATATGCAACTAATCAAAACACATTTTTCTAGTATTTTTTCTTTCATTTTAGTCAATATCTGAGTACATGCTATCTGTAGATTATTATAATAAAGCAAATGATACTTAAGACACTGAAGGAAGTAGTGAAGGAGATTCTAAAATTGAAGGAGGATTTGAGATGATAAGAAGATAAAGTAAGTACATAAATTACACCAGACAAAAATATGAAAAATATACAATAGGGTGTCAAAAGAAGAAAAAGAATCACCTAGAACCGAGATTAGGAAAGCGCTTATGGAAGTTACTTGTACCTTGAGAGATAATTTTGTTTTGCCTCATTTTTATCAGTTTTTTAAATTTAAAATTTTTTTAAAGATTTTAATTTTTTTAGTGATTTATTTACTTTAGAGAGAGAAAGCACAAGCATGTGAGCAGGTGGAGGGGCAGAAGGAGAGAAAATCCTAAAGCACACTCCCCACTGAGCACAGAGTCCGATGTGGGGCTCGATCACAGGATCGTGTGATCATGACCTGAGCCGAAATCAAGAGCTGGCTGCTTAACCAACTGAACCACCCAGGTGCCCCTAAATTTAATTTTTTGACTAGGTAAGACAGTCACATGAATAAACTTTAAAAAATACATAAAAAGTTACACAATGAAAAAGTTTCCTTCCTACTTTTGTCCTTATATGCCCCTTTCCTACCCTCCAACCACAGTTATTTCTTGTTTCTCCTTCTAGAGGTTCCTTATGCATCATCTAGTTAGTAGGAATATAAATTCTTAATTTCTCCTTTTGTCACACAAAAGGTAGCATATTTTATATACTGGTCTAGGTTTCTTCCCTTTTAATGGATGGATATAAGGAGAAAAGGAGAGGTGTTCTTGGGAGAGGGAACAGTATAAGCAAAATCACGGAGATGGCTATTTAAGGTGGGTATTTGAGAATGACAATTAGTAAAGAACAAGACTAGACAAGCACAGTTATGGGGCGCTTGGGTGGCGCAGTCAGTTGAGCGCCCAGCTCTTGGTTTTGGCTCGGGTAGTGATCTCAGGGTTGGGACTAAGCCCTCGGTTGGGCTCCTCGCTAAGCACAGAGTCTGCTTGAGATTCTCTCTCCCTCTCCCTCTGACACTCCTGCTTGTGCTCTCTCTCTCTCTCTCTCAAATAAATAAATCTTAAGGGAAAAAAAGGCACAGTTTTATCATTTTGTAAAGAGCTTTAAATGTTAGCAGTCAGGTTGCCATGGTGGCTCAGTCAGTTAAGTGTCTGCCTGCAGCTCAGGTCATGATCACAGGGGCCTGGGATTGAGCCTTGCATCAGGCTCCCTGCTCAGTGAAGAGTCTGCTTCTCCCTCTTTTTCTCCCTCTGCCTCTCCCCCGCTTGTGCTCTCTCTCTAATAAATAAAATCTTAAATGTTAGCAGAGTCAATGAGAATGAACTTAGTTTTATACACAAAAGGAATGAAAGATTTCAAAGCAGCATAGAAAAATGGTTGGAGCCCTACCTAAGAAAGAGTAATCTGTCAGAGACATAGAGGAAGTTCTTTCTTCTTCTTCTAATTTGTTTAAAAAAGTGATAAGATAGTAGATGTCTATTATTTAAAGGGCTTTATAGGTCTAATGTAAGTATGAGCCATCATTATATAAAGATCAGAATCTGGGGCAGCTGCCTTGAGCTCAGATCATGATCCTGGAGTCCCAGTATGGAGGCCCATGTCAGGCTCCGTGCTAGTGGGGAGTCTGCTTCTCCCTCTCCCTCTATTCCTCCCCCTGCTCATGTTCTGTGTGTATCTCTCTCTCAAGTAAATAAACAAAATCTTAAAAAAATAAAAGATCAGAATCCATACACAAAAGGCATTGCCCTCTCCCTAATATCCTTGTAAAGATAGAAACGAGTATCTCATAAAAAAAAAACCAACGAATATCTCTGTGTTTGTTCACTTAAAATTCTATCATTTATTAAGAAATTATTGCTAATTACTTTTAGGTATGACAACAGTAGTGTTTAAAATAAGTGTTATCTCTTACATTTGCATCTTTTTTTTAAGATTTTTGTTTATTTGTTTAACTGAGAGAGAGAGATCACAAGTAGGCAGAGGCAGCAGAGAGAGGGGGGAAGCAGGCTCCCTGCTGAGCAGGCAGCCCGAGGCTGAGCCACCCAGGCACCCCTTAAAGTATTTATTTATTTATTTATTTAAGATTTTATTTATGGGCGCCTGGGTGGCTCAGTGGGTTAAGCCTCTGCCTTCGGCTCAGGGTCCTGGGACTGAGCCTCGGGCTGCCTGCTCAGCAGGGAGCCTGCTTCCCCCTCTACCTCTGCTGCCTCTGCCTACTTGTGATCTCTCTCTCTCTCTCAAATATTTTTTATTAAAGATTTTATTTATTTATTTGAGAGAGAGCGAGAGAGAGCGCATGAGAGGGCAGAAGGTCAGAGGAAGAAGTAGTCTCCCCGCAGAGCTGGGAGCCTGAAGTGGCACTCGATCCCAGGACTCCGGGATCATGACCTGAGCCGAAGGCAGTTGCTTAACCAACTGAGCCACCCAGGCGCCCCATCTTAAAGTATTTAAAGATCAAATGGCATACTGTTGGTGATTTGCTTTAAAATAATCTTGCTATGTAACGGGGGAGTAGGGGAAAGGTAGAGATAAAGTAAGAATGTCCATGAATTGAAAACTGTTGAAGCTGGGTGATGAGTACATATGGGTGCATTCTCTCTACTTTCATGTTTGAAATATAGACATAATAATAAGTTTTCAGAGTTTTCTTTTTGTTTTGCTGGGGAAGAGGCTGGGGGGAATAGAATAGAATTTGGGGACTGACAGGAAAATTAGGATAACATGTGGAAAATAGGTGAAACGCCCTCTGCTGACACAACTTGGTATTTACAGAGAACTATCAGTTCCCATTTTAAATAGATTTAGAATGCAGTGTTACCTACTTAGCTTTCAATACAATTGTTCCCTGATTTTTTATTAAATTTTTCTGTATTTCTCAAAAAATATAATAGTTAAGGTATAATAGAGGAAGACATAGTAAAGAAATCTGTAAAATATGTATATGTACATACAAATGGGTTTTTTTTCCTACAATTTTTTTAAACAGTAGTACACCCTTTGGTACTGTTTGGATTTTTTTTTTACCAACTGTATTTAGCATTTCCTTTCTTTTTTTTTTTTTAAAGATTTTATTTATTTAAGAGAGAGAGAATGAGTTAGGGGAAGGGCACAGGGAAAAGCAGACTCCACAGTGAGCAGGGAGCCTGACTCAGGACTTGATCCCAAGACCTGGGATCATGACCTGGGCTGAAGGCAGACACCCAACTGACTGAGCCACCCGGGCACCTGTATGTATTTAGCCTTTCATAATGAGGATTATTTTAAAAAAAACTAAAATAGACAGGTTTTGTTTAAAAATTTTGGAAGTTAAGCTCTCCAAAGTACTTTAATTTTTCCTCAAGAAAAGGAAGTCACAAGAGAAAAGGAAGAAAACAGTCACTTTCAAAATCTATGTCTCAAATTTGTACAGTCTCCACCAGATTACTGAAAAAAATTTACTAAATGGATAAAAACATAGTCAGTCTCAACAAGAGAATTCCTTTAGATTATTAAAATAACTAATACCTTGCTACTAACTCTGGAAATTCCTTTGTAATTTGCTTTACTATATAAACGATAAACCATTCATCCTCAATGTTATCCCCAAACTTTGTCATGCCAAACATATGAGCAGGAATATCTCCTAAAAGCAAGAGAAAAACAATCATATAAGCAAATAAATTTGTCAGTGCACATAAAAATACAAGTAATCATTCAAATAAATAAACATTCATTGACTGACCATGCTGTAGGTACTATTCGGGGAGCTGGTGTTGCAATCCTGAACAGGAAATAAGAACCTACTTGTGAGGACCCAAGGGTCCAGAAAACAGGAGATGGACCACCATGCCATCTCAAAACAAGAGGATGAACAGATGTATGCACTTAGGGGGATCTGAGCATAAATAATGCAATATCTGAGCTATGCTCATTTGGAGGAATGACAGGAGTAGGTCTTCCAGAAAGAAAGAATAGCTTGTGCAAAGACCTATCAGCATGGCAGACAATAATAGTGTTCTCGGGATATCGGGAAGCTAGATTTAGATGGAGTAGGAATTTTTTAAACAAGTGCAGTATTCAAAAATCTGTAGAACTTAATACACTTTTAAACAACCCAATGGGTCAAAGAAGAAATTACAAGGGAAATTAGAAAATATCTTGAGACAAATGAAAACCAACATGTAACATACTAAAACCAGTGCTAAGAAGTTTATAGTTATAAAAGATCTCAGATCAACAACCTAACTTTAACCTGAAGGAACGAGAACAAGAAAAGCTAACCCAAAGCAAGCAGAAAGAAGGAAATAATGAAGCTTACAACAGAGATTAATGAAACAGAGACTAGAAAAAAATAAAGTGATTTGGTTTGTTGAAACATTACAAAATTAACAAAATTTTAGACTAGTAAGAAAAAAAGGAGACGTAAGTAACTGAAATCAGAAATGAAAGAGGTAATGTTACAACCTACACTACAGAAATAAAAAGGACTGTAAGAGAACATTATGAACAACTATACACCAACCAACTGGATAACCTAGAAGAAATGAGTACATTCTTAGAAACACACAATCTATCAAGATTGGATCATGAAGAAATAGAGAATCTAAACAGACTTGTTCCTAGTAAAGGACATTGAATCAGAAATCAAAAACCTCCCAACAAAGAAAAGGGACCTGACCTTCAGCTCAGGTCATGAATTTTACCAACATTTAAAGAAGAATTAACATCAATCCTCTTCAAACTCTTAAAAACAACCGAAGAGGAGGGAACACTCCCACACGCATTTTATGAGGCCCAGCATTACCCTCATACTAAAGCCAAAGACAATACAGGAAAACTATGACCAATAACCCTGGAATACTGATGCAGAAATCCTCAACAAAATACTAGCAAACCGAATTCAACACACTGAAAGATTATACACCATGACCAAGTAGAATTTATTCCTGGAATGGAATGGAATGCAATGCATATGAAAATCAATCAATGTAACCTACCACATTAACAGACTAAAGGTCAAACAAGCACATTGTGAAGTGTGTCAAGAGCTGCCATGGCAAAAAAAGGTAGGAAGAACAGCCCAACCAACTCTTCTCCCCACCCCAAATCTCTCAAATTTCTTCAACTAGAGAAGCTCCAATCAGAGTGTCTATTTTTATCTACCTTATATATTATACTTCAATTTGAACTTCATCCAGAAGCAATGGGTAACTGGTAAAGGATGTTAGGCGGAGGATTGATGTGATCAAATCTGTGTTTTACAAAGGTAACTGGCAACAGTGTGAGGAACTGGAGATCCTGGAACCAGAGGTTAGTTAGGTGGCTGCTGTGGTGTTCCAGATAAAGAGATAAAGAGGATCTAGGTTGTAGCCAAACAAATGTAGAGAAGGGGTCGTATTTTAGGAGTAACCATACAAGGATTGAGTTCCTGACAGAACGTGGTCAAGTGAGGAGCTGAGTATAATTCTGAATTATTAACAAACTGAATAACAACACCATTAAGCAAGACAAGAAAACATTGGGCAAAAGTGATTTTCTAGGAAAAAGATAAGGAGTTGGTTTTGGATGTGCTGTGCTAATGTGATGGTGTTCTTGCCAATAAATATCACACGTATTTCGGTGAATAGGGGTTCAATAAAATTAACACCAGGGAACACATTTGGGAACTGCCAGCCAAAAGATAACAGATAAACACTACATTGAGACCTAGACTGACGGTATCAAAAGATGCCAGACTCCTGATCTGAAAGAAGACCCTGCATGAATAAGAGCTGTGGTCATCTATTTGTGCCTCATTTTACTAAAGCAATATGGAATGATAAGAAAAAGTGCCGTATTTGGCCAGAGGTCACATCTCAAGCAGGAACAACACAGAGAAGCAGTGAAGCAACCTCGAAATGATTCTGAGTAGCAAATAATGGCCGTAAGCCCAATTATTTCTCTTTATAAGCCAGGCAGAGCCACGTAGTTTCACAACTATGTCAAACAAGGCAGCCTACTTGGACACATGATCGAGAATGAGGAATATAGAGTAACCACTGATGGAAGCTACCGTTAAGGAAGCCAGATGCCTGAACCTGTTTAGTATAGGTACCTAGATATATTATAGCACAGAAAAGTAAAGTTCCAAAGAACAGCCATGATTTAATAATGTTGAGTATATATTAGTTTTCAAGGTAATTACTATTAGAAATCTTCATCAAATAAATTAAAAAAAATTTTTTTGCTAAGTTCAAGGACTTAACTAAATATAGGCAAGCATCACTAATCAAAAAAGTTCAGGTTATAAATCTCCTTACAACTCTGAATGAACTATGGACCATTACGGATCACTGCTGTCAGAATGAGAAGTCACACATAGCACATCAAAATAAGTAAGAGAGCCTTACCTTTCCCGGGTTTATATTTGAGATTGAAAGGCTGATTCTGCCAGATATAGGGGACCAGCAAAGGTGCAAACTGAGTCATTATCCTCTCAATATACTTTTGAAGAATCTCTTCTTGTTCTTCTGGATCCCTTGATTCATCTGGTATCAGGAATAGGTGATACTCCACAGTGTCTTCCACTGTAGCAAGCTTCGTATTTTCCTCCATTCTTCTTTGAAAACTACATTTAAAGTTTCAATAATATAAACCACATAGAATAATGTAGAAGTAAAATCCGATTCTCTGAACGATTTGACAGGACTCCACTGTTTCCCAAAATTCAGTTATCCACATGCTATCATTTAATTTTTTGCCTCGATCAAGTATGAATAGTAACACCTACTTAATATTCTTTGAATGATGTTTTTATACTTAAAATTATGTTTTTCATACTTGAAATTATATTAAAGGAAATTTGACATAATATAGTAAATGGAAATCAAGTATCACATTCCCAAATTAACTAATAGCATGCAAGAATAAAATAAAAAACATTTGGAAAAAAATACATTAAAAAAAGTTGACCCTCATACTAGCACTTGCGTGCAAAACACACTTTGAGAAGCACTGCAATAACATCTTATGTTTAAATACTGTCAAAAGGGCGCCTGGGTGGCTCAGTGGGTTAATGCCTCTGCTTTCGGCTCAGGTCATGATCTCAGCGTCCTGGGATCGAGGCCCGCATCGGGCTCTCTGCTCAGCGGGGAGCCTGCTTCCTCCTCTCCCTGCCTCTCTGCCTACTTGTGATCTCTCTCTCTGTGTCAAATAAATAAATAAAATCTTAAAAAAAAATAAATAAATAAATAAATAAATAAATAAATACTGTCAAAAGTCCCAGTTCTGCCACTCATCAGTTGTGTCACTTTGAGCACCTCGATTTCTCTTTCTGGGGCTTTTTCCTTAACTGTTGAATGAGAATGTTACTCTTTCACTTGTAAATTTCTCCCCCGTTTAAATTGTTACTATTTTAAAGCTCTGTAGGTCAATCTCCCTCACTCCGCAGAATTTAAATATCTTTTAATGAATGCTGTAAGACATAGAGGAATCCCAAACCACAAAACATTCATGTCCTATCATCTCACACCAAAATAACTTGCCCGTGGCTCCTGATCGTACAGCTGTCCTAAAACCGCCCCTTTTTCGGGCGGGGGGGGCATAACTCCGGTTTGTTAAGAGGACGTAGGTATCCTTAGTTTCTAAGGGTTTCCCTTACACACAAAGGTGCTAGCTTACTATTGCGGCCAGACGAGGCTCGCTAAAGGGACGCACTGCACGGGGTGGTCCATTCTGAGGCACAATTCGAGTTTGACTCGTACTCGGTTTTCTCACGGGCTAATACAACGAGGTCGAGAGGAACCTGCATCTTCTATCCAGTCTGTCCAAATCATCCTCTGGCCTCTCAGCCCTGAGGCCAGATAATTCCACCCACCCAGCCCGCAATGCCAAGCACACGCTGTTATGAAGAAGTGTGTCAGAACCGGAAGGGACTTTGGGACTACGAGGCTAACCCCCTGCCCAAGTGAGAAAACCGGCACAGGGAAGCGGCCAGGCAGTAGAGGGCTGAGCTGCAGGCTAGCGCTCCAGAGACTCAGCTTCCTCCCTCCAGACGACCAAAGGCAGCCACGCCGCTTACGATTCTCGGGGCTCCCCCGCGCGTCTCCCCGCGGCACCTCTCCTGGACCAACCCCTCCCACCGCGCGAGCCGGTCGGGAGCGGCCAGGAGCAGCCGAAGCCTTCCCCAAGGTCAGTCCGGACGCCTCCCGGGTACCTGAGGCCAGCGGAAGCTCTGAAAGACCCGCTCGGGCCCGGAACCCCCGGTGGCGTCACCGCTGCGCGCCCACGGGAGCTTTACGCGGGAGCCCTGGTGCGTTCGTCACTTCCGCCCCCGCGGGGAAGCAGGGAGGCGGAGCCTGGAGGGGTGGGGACCCAGGCAGGGGCGGCGGTCCGGAGTCTAGGCGACGGGGCGGGACGGGGCCGGAAGGTGGTGGGAGGGGGCCGGGCCGGAGCCGGCGGGAGGGCCGGGCCCCGAGGCCCCCACCCTGGCGTGCCCGCCCCCTCCGCGGCCGAGGAGGAAGAGGAGGATGATCTCCAGATACACCCGCAAGGCGGTGCCGCAGAGCTTGGAGCTGTGAGTGGGCTGCTCGGCCTAACGAGCCCGGGCCGGGGGAGGCTGCGGCGGGGCGCGGGCGCTCTGGCTGGGACCGTCCCAACCGGTGCTTCTCACCTTTCCGTTTCCAGGGTGGGGGGAGGAAAGTTTTCTTCGGAATTGTCTCCTCCCAGACTAGTCAGACGCTGCGGGTCTGCCTTCATCTCCAGCTGAGGGCACGTCACTTGCGCTGTCCTGGGACTTGGCCCTCTTGGGCTGCACTTCCTGAACTCAGGGACTGGGTCTCCTCCGGCATTTGTAGTTTCCTCGGTGCTTCGTGCCTGTCCATGGCCATTGACGAATCGAGAAGTTACTAATAGCTGACGAAGTGCTGCAGAAAAGTGGAATTATCTAATGCCAGGCACCGTGCAAAGCTGAGGACGTGCTTTCGCTCACTTAATCCTATCAGCAAGGATACAGAATAGGGACTATTATTTTGCACAGTCTACAAATAAAGATCCCAGAGTTAAGATTGTAGCCTGCCAAAGATGACACAGGCAGAAAGTGGTGGAGCACACAAACCTGGCGCTTTCTGCCCCTGAAGCTTTGGTCATAATCATTACACATACTGCTTCCCCACCTCTGCAGTTAAACATCAGAATCCTTAAGGATAAGTTTTGCTCTAGAGAACAAACATGTAAGCTTAAAAACCCACCTCCCAGCCCTGGTGAAGTGTTGTAATTTAGCAAGTAATGATAATGTTGTGCATTTGTTAATGCTTTATACTTCCAAAAAGACTTTCATTCACATCTTGATCCTTGCAACAGCTCTGTAAGATGGGTATGATTATCTTTCAGTTTTTTGGAACATGAATTATTAGAAAGGTTACACATCCTAAGGTTATATAACCAACAGGTTTTCAGCTTGAGCTTTTTATCCTCAAATTCCAACTTTTTTTTTTTTTGCTGTAGAGCTATGTAATTTTAGCAACCATACATTTAAAAAGTAAAAGCTAACTACACATGGTAATAGCAAGCATGGAATCTTCAGTCAATCTGGGTTTCTGGCTAGGCTCTTTTCTAGTCATGCGACTTTTTGGCAGATTACTAAATATTTGAGCATTCATTTCTGTAATATAGAACTAAAACTTTCTCTAAAAGCCTATCTAAAGTGATGGCATAGGGCTTGACACATAATAGATCCTCAGTAATTGGTAATTTCCTGTCCTTTCCCACCTTTACTTGGTACAGTAGCCATACAAAGAAAACCTGTGATCCCTCCTTGCCTTTCAGAAGCTTATTATCTACTAAGTAATAGGATATCTACACAGTAGCAATTCAGACAATAAGCCTCTTAGGAAGTAGAAAGAAGAAAGTAATTTTCCGATAAAGGGAACAAGAGTTAGCTAAAAGTCTTTTATAATTATTCTGACCATTTGGAGTAAAAAAAAAAAATCATTTGTGGAAAAATTGTTGGTAGGCATTTAGTGGATGAGAATTACTCCGTATAGTCACATTACTTGTTCTCTATTGTTGATTTGATTGATACTATCTAAAGGCAGCTCTCTTCAAAGATGATTCTCTAGAGGAGTCAGGAAGATATATGAATAATGAAGATAAAGGGGATTATATGTATCTAAGTAAAAATAAAAACAATTTTTACTTTAGGTGTTAGAATGATAATTTTCTTTGAAGAAGTAACTTTAGTTTTCTCCCTAATAGTTCCAAATTATAGATATTGAAAAGAGTTTGAAAAAAAAGCAATTTTGAACATACAGCTTAACACTCAAAAAGTGATAAATTCCAAACATACCTGTATAGTGAATAATATAATGAACAACCTATCACCCACATTCAACAATTATCAAAAATTTGACATATTTGCTTCATCTATCTTCTTTATCTTTTTTCAGCGTCTCTGTCCATCATCTGTAAATAAAAAAGCAAAACCCTAAACACTTATCATTTCACCCGAGTATACCTCAGTATGCATTTCTAAAAATTATATGTATTTTCTTTTTTTTTTTTTTTTTAGATTTTATTTATTTGAGACAGAAAGAGCATGAGCAGGGGGAGGGGCAGAAGGAGAGGAAGAAGCTGACTCTCTGCCAAGCAGGGAGCCTAATGTGGGGCTTGATGCAGGGTTAGATCCCAGGACCCCAGGATCACAACCTGAGCCAAAGGCAGACAGACAGACGCCCAACCAACTGAGCTACCTGGGCACCCCTAGGTATTTTCTTATGTAAAAACAATGCTATGATCAAATTTAGTATTTCTTTGGTATTATCTGATCATCATTTCACAGTCAGATTTCTTTGACAGACTAAAAAATGTCTGTTTCTTTTTTGTAGCTGGAATCCACATTTTTGTTCACTACCACTGTCTCAAAGACAAGCTTTTGGGTGTAGGATTATTGACTGAGAGAAGTACAAATAGCTCTGCACAAATCCATCCCCACCATTTAAGAAATAATTTCAAGTACAAGTTCTGCTGACTGGGCCCTTAGCTTTATCTTTATATTAAAAAAATGGTCCCATTCACTAAAATCTCAAATTATTCATTTGCTCTGAGAAGCCCCAGAGCCAGAGTACTTGGATTTGGATCCTGGCTCCATCACTTCATAGACATATGACCATAAGCAGGTTACTTAATCTCTCTGTGCTTCACTTTCCTTGCCTATGAAGTAAGAGTATTAGAGATTTATAATACACATTTGCAAACTAAAGACCCCAAAGAGACCTTTGATAAAGAAACCTATGTACTTTGTTTAGCTTATCATGTTCCCTAAACTTATTTTATTGCAGAATTTTGTGGGGGAGGAAAGTCTACTACAGATGATTGAGACTGGAACATATAATAATTGATCCCTTAGTTTACTCTGATGTACATGTTGAACTCTATAGAGTTCTGTCCAATAGAAATATAATACAGCCACATATGGAATTTTAAATTTTCAGGCAGTCATGTTAAAAAAATAGAAACAGATGAAATGAATTTTTTGACTTTTTATTTTGAAATAATTATAGAATCACTGTTACAAAAATTATACATGGAATCCCATGAACCCTTCACCCACTTTCTCCCAGTGATGACAATTTATATAACTAATGTAGTGTCAAAGCCAGGAAACTGACATTGGTACCCGTTTTATTAGAAACTATGAGACTGGTCCTGGGATCAAGCCCCACATCCAACTTCGTGTTGGGCTCTGTGCTCAGTGCAGAGCCTGCTTGTCCCTCTCCCTCTATTTCTCCCCTGCTCTCTCTCTCTCTCTCTCTCTCTCTCTCTCTCATAAATAAATTTTTTAAAAAATCTTTTAAAAAAAGAGAAAAACTATGAGACTATTCCAGAGTGGCTGTACCTTTTTACATTTCCATCAGCAGTGTATGAGACATCTGGTTTCTATACATCATTGCTCCCCTTGGGTGTTTTTTTTTTCCTTCAAAGATTTTATTTATTTATTTGACACAGAGAGAGATCACAAGTAGGCAGAGCAGTAGACAGAGAGAGAGGAGGAAGCAGGCTCCCTGCTGAGCAGAGAGCCCGATGTGGGCCTCGATCCCAGGACCCTGAGACCATGACCTGAGCCGAAGGCAGAGGCTTTAACCCACTGAGCCACCCAGGTGCCCCCCCTTGGGTGTTATAACAAAAGTGTTATTTTGTGTTAGCTGTTCTCAAAAGTGTATGGTTATAACTTACTGTAATTTAAATTTGCAGTGAAACTAACTTTAAGAATATATTTTTTAACCCAGCATATCCAAAATATTATCATTTTAACATGTAATCAAGATAAAATTATTGATGGTCTATTATACATTCTTGTTGTACTGAGACTTCAGAATCCCATGTTTTATACTTAAAACACATCTCATTTCCCACTAACTACATTTTTTAAAGTTTTTATTTAAATTCCAGTTAGGGCACCTGGGTGGCAATAGAGTGTAATATTAGTTTCGGGTGTACAGTATAGTGATTCAACACTTCCATACAACACCTGGTGTTCACCACACCGACTAACCACATTTTAACTGCTAGTTGCTAGTGGCTACCATATAGGACGGTGCAGTCACAGAGCAGCAGGAAGTAGGTGACTAACCTGTAGTCAAGTTATTGAAAAGTATGTATTTTTTCTTTACAGGAAATATAATTTTTTTAAAAATCTTTCACAGGAAAGGAATAACAAAACATGCTATTAATCATCATCCTCTTCCAGAGCAGCTGGATGAAATTTCTTCTACCAATGACAGCCATGAAAAAGACACAAGTTCCCAAAGGTAATAACACAAAGTGTACTCGTTGCTTATTACATTTGATAATGGCAGAAGTGTTTTTTGGCTTAGGCTCCATATTTAGTCTTGTACTAATGAAACAAAACAAGAACTTTTATCACATTTTCAGTACCGTTCAGTTTTCATTCTGGAACAGCTAATGGAAACATCATACTTCTAACCCTTGAAAAGTAGTATTATGACATAATTAAAAGCCAAGACTCAGAAGGAGTCTAACATATGATTTTTATGTTGTTATTCTTTTAAAAGATTTTATTTGTTTATTTGACAGAGGGAGGGAACACAAGCAGGGGAGGGCAGAGGGAGAAGAAGCAGGCTTCCTGCTGAGCAGGGATCCCAGGACCCTGGCTCATGACCTGAGACGAAGGCAGATGCTTAATGACTGAGCCCCCCAGGCACCCCAACATATGATTTTTAATCCTGGTTCTGCCACTTAGTAGCTGGGTGACAGTAGGCAAGTTACTTACCAGACAATTGTATCTCTTAAAGGGTGTTGTGAATATAAATGAGGTAAGGTATGTAAAACTTGGCACAATGATTGGCATATGGTAAATGAGTAAATATTAGCTGCAGTTACCATTTTAAGAAACAGCATACTGTAATTTCAAAGAGGGTTCTGAGAAGCAATGTGGTATCACAGAAAAATTATAGTCATAAAACCTAATTTCAAAACCTAGAAATCAATCTCAGATTGTCTTTAAAATGGGGTTAATTGGGGTGCTTGGCTAGCTCAGTTGGAAGAGCATACAACTCTTGACTTTGGGGTCATGAGTTTGAGCCCCACATTGGGTGTAGAGATTACTTAAATAAATATAACTTAAAAAAATTTTTAAATGGTGTTAATTGAGTTCTACATTACTAGGTTGTTGTGAGGATAAAATGGAATTACATCTATAAAAGTGCTTGGTAAACTGTAAAAGTGCCATACAAGTTCAGAGATTACTATTCATATTTCTGAAATGTCTTTAGTTTTCAAGGGTAGCTGTTGTAAGTGGAATGTTAAAGTATTTGTTGTAAACTATGACTAGAATTATTTAGAATCACAGTCATCAATTCTATAGGAATTAGGACTTTTCTGTGATACTTAAATGTTAAGTTCTTCATTTATTTTTGTTTCTGTGGATATATTTGTACGTATGCTTGTCACCTAGTAAATTGCTGAGTATTTAGTTACTACTACAGAAACTTGAGGAAGTATAAAAATTTTTCTGTTTTCTCCCTTACTTCCAAATTATGCATTTAGTGAGTCTGACATCACACAAGAATCACCTTTTACATCAGCTGACACTGGGAATTCAAGATCTGCTTTTCCAAGCTATACAGGCACAGGGATCTCTACAGAAGGCAGCTCGGACTTCTCCTGGGGCTATGGTGTGAGTTTTATGTTACTGGTCTGATGGAATGCTCGGGAGACTATTCTGGAAGTTAGGATTTGTCACTTTTGTCCGTATGTTTCATTCCTTTACTCTGTGAAGATTGGTTCTTTACATTTTAATATTTATTACTTATCAGTTTTTACCCTCTTTCAGTATTTGCTTCGTTTTATGGTTACAGTAGTTGATTCTTAGAAATGCTTAATGTTTGACTTAACAGTTGCAGGTTAGTATGGATCCGGGCCCTGGCTCTACTTTTGCTTTGTGTAGTACACTAATGTGTCTTTCCACCACTAATGTTACTTGTTGGTTAAATTGTTCTTGGAACTTGATTATTCAGCTACTATAGACTGGGAAAATGATTATGATATATGATTAAATGAAAAAAAGCAGATTAAAAATAGTATGGATAGTGTGGTTCTATTTTGAGTTTACATATATTTTTGCTTATATAAATATTAGAAAAAAGGATTAAAGATATCTACCCAAAATGTTATTTAGTCATTATTTATTAGGTGTTGAGATGAGATTGACTTATTTACTTATTTATAACTATCTCCCTTTATAAAATATTATTTTTAAAAGATCAAAACCTTAAAATTTTAAAATCACATTTTATGCATGTTTATTGCCTTGAGGCAATACGTATTTTTTTTAAAGATTTTTATTTATTTATTTGACAGAGAGAGAGAGAGATCACAAGTAGGCAGAGAGGCAGGCAGAGACAGAGGAGGAGGCAGGCTCCCTGCTGAGCATGGAGCCCGATGCGGACCTCGATCCCAGGACCCTGAGATCATGACCTGAACTGAAGGCAGAGGCTTTAACCCACTGAGCCACCCAGGCACCCACAATACGTATTTTTATTTCTGTGTCTTCTTTCAATCTATATTAATTTGACCTAGCTGTAATCACGGTGTATGTACAATGTTATTCTCTGTTTTTTCACTCATTATTTTGTAAGCACTTTTTCACAATACTGACTTTATACCATGTTGTTGTCAGCAACTTGTTTTCTTTACAAAAGTCTAATTGTTACAGTCTATTATTATCACCAGGAATTATTTTCTAGTAATTTGAATTTGGTTGTATATATACTTTCCTTACTTAGTTGTATATGTGCATCCTATTTTGTGGTCTACTTTTCCATTCACCATTATTCCATATAAATATTTCTTTTACTACTTCCATACCTGTCAATTTGAATAGTTATATATAGTTATATAATATTCCTAATATCATAACTAGAGCTTTCCTTTATTATCTGATGGTTGAGTTTTCAGTTTTTCTTCATTCATTGAATAGATATTTATTGAGTACATCTGTTGCTAGACATTGTATTGGGGAATATAGGGTGAGTGAGATTCACACAATTGAATAGTCTAATGAGGGAGAGTGACAAGAGCAAGTAAAATACAAAAGATGAGAAGTGCTCTAAGGAAGGTAAGGTACTGAAACAGAACATATTATAGGGTGGATTTACTTTAGATAGGATTATCAGATAGGGTAGATCTGAGACTTACATATTAAAGAGTTAACCATGTGAACAGTAAGGAAAGAGCTTTCCTGACAGTTAACCAACAGCATGTGCAAAAACCCTAAGTAGGAAAAGAGCTTCAGGTTTCCAAGGGAAAGTGTTTGGTGTGCTCATGGAATTGAAAAATGGTCAGCTGGGGGATGGTATCAGGCAGAGAAAGCATAAATGAAATCTGAGAGGCAGGCAGGATTAGATGATATAGGCCATAGTAAAGAATATAAATTTTATCCTAAGGGAATTAATTAATTTGATGGCTTATTGTGAGGTTTTTAGTATACTAGCTATATATTTCCATTAGTTGTCTCTGTATTGCAATTAGTACTTCTTTATAAGTTATGAATGTCATATAAATGTTTCCTGTGCTTTTTTTTGTTATTTACTGTATAAGCAGATTTTTTTTAACAACCAAATATTACCATTTCACTTTTGACCATCATTTCTACTACAACTTCTTCTTTCAACTACCTTCATTTCTATACTAGTCAGGATTTTCTCTTTAGAAAGATAGACTATTACAGTATTATTCTTTTTTTTAAAGATTTTTATTTATTTATTTGAGAGAGAGAGGGAGATCACAAGTAGGCAGAGAGGCAGGCAGAGAGAGTGGGGGAAGCAGGCTCCCCGCCGAGCAGAGAGCCCGATGTGGGACTCGATCCCAGGACCCTGAGGTCATGACCTGAGCCAAAGGCAGAGGCTCAACCCACTGAGCCACCCAGGCGCCCACAGTATTCTTCTTAATAGCATTTTATAGAATTTTGTGTTTATCTTTTTAACTCACCAGACTTTTTAAATAATATATGGTGTGAGGTATGAATTAAGTTTTTATGCCATTGAACCTATTTTGTTTGAACCATTTTTTCTATATTTGATTTAAAATCATGTAGTTTTCATTTTATTTTTAAAATATTTAGGGCAAATCTATCAGTGTTCATTAAACAACATATATGATTTAGTATTTGTGTTCCTCTTTACATCTTAAGCTGAATTTTATTTTTACTTGCATCAAATATTCATCAGGGATTTATTTGGTCTAGCATTATAACTTTATATTAAATTAGGGAAGGTGTAGAGAGAATTAAAATTTATCGAATATTTAGTAGATGCCAGGCACTGTGCTGAATACTTTATATACACATTTCAATCATTTTTCTAGTATTCTAGCTAGAAATATAGTCCATTTATTTAGATCTTCCTTTAGTTCTATCATTTTATTATTTACTTTGAGTAAAATCTCTTATTGTAAGTAACAACTGATACTAAAATTGAAGTTAGTATTTATACATTTTATTTACTTTGGAACTGTCTTGGTGTTTTTCCTCCTTTAAATTTAATTAATGGCATAGTACTTTGCTAAATGTATTTATTATTTATAATCATTCTGGAATTTATAGTGTAGATTTATTCTAAAATATTCTAAAATTTAAAAAATATTTTAAAATTTAAAGTTAATACGATGTGAAGGAAGACCTTCCTTTTTTATCCTAATTATAGCTGTTATTTAAAATTTTATAGCCAGCGGTCACAAAAGTAGCTAACCCAGTTCTGTTCTATTTTAGTTTTATATGCTTTGGTTGATATTTTTTTTTAATAATTGAGTAAGGTTATTCTAGGAATACAGAGATGGAGCAGTACCTGCAAATGTAATATATTTAACATTGATGAATTAAGTGAAATAAAAATCAAACCAAAAGATGCTGAAAAGTATTTGATATATTTCAAAAACCATGCCCTATAAAAATTCTCAATAAGAAAGGAGGAAGCCCTTGAGACTTGATGACTGTTTGCCAACTGAATAGGAAATATTAGCTTAAATGTCAAAACACTGAAATTATTTCAATTAAAATAAGGAACCTGATAAGAATTCTTTATTAACAAATTTAATTGATTCCTTTGCTAACTTTGTACATTTTAATTATTTTTAATTTTACATAAAGTTTATCATACTCACTGTTTGTTTAGTTTAGTCAGTTGTTTGCTGACCCCTGTTCTAGATGTTTATAACAGAGATGGACAGATACCTACATTATATCCACTCTCCCTATAGAACTTCAGGTATGGTACCCAGTTGAAAATTTATTTCTCAGCCTCTGTTACAGGTAGTGGTAGCTAGTGAACTGTACACAAAAGTCAGGAGATGGAGCTTTCTGGAATGCCTTTTTCTCCATTTTACTCCTTTTTTCATAATTTCTGGCTGGAACATGGAACTATAGCTAATAGTACAGCAGCCATCTTGGACCATGAAGTGTCACTGAGAATGGAAATGATAGAAGAAACAGTCCGTGATGTCCATAGAGCCACTATATCAGCTTTTTAATGCCTACCCCTAGACTAATTTTTTTATGAGAAAAATAAACTTTTACTTTGTTTAAGCCACTGTTATTGCTTTGGTTAGTAGTAGCAATTGTACAATCATCCTTTGTTAAATGTATTACAAATATTGTTTCCTAGTATGTGGCTTTTATAACTTTCACAATTTTCACATTTAAGTCTATAATCTATTGATTAATCTTATTAATCTGTAATCACTTTATAGATCATTAATCACAATGTCATTAATCACATTAATCTATAATCACATTAAGTCTATAATCTATATAACCTGGAATTGCTTTTTGTATATGATATACAGCAGGAACATAATTTTTGCATATAGGTAATGAATTTTTTTAGCACCATTTACTGACGAGTTCAGGATTTCTGAGCATGGGCATTTTGGGCATTTTGGGTGTAATTATTGTACAGAAATGTCTCGTGCCTAGCAGGATGTTTACTATTTCATGATCCCTTCATATTAAATACCTGGAGTACCCCCTAGTCATTGTGATCACCAAAAATGCACACATAACTTTTCCAACTCTTCCATAGAAGGTGGTATCATTTCCCAGAGAATCGTTGCATCCTTTCCCCACTGCTCAGCTGTGCTGCCTCTGGTATAGATTAAGTTTAAAAATATGAAAGCGTCTTTTCTGTCCTAAACTCATACAACTGGTTTTAGTTAAACTATAGCTTTATAATAATCCAAAATATCTGGTAGGGAACTCTTACTGCATTGTTCATAATTGTCTTGGCCAATCCTTATCATGTATGTTAGAATCTGATTGTTAAATTGCATAGGTCAATTTGGGGAGGACTGCCATCTTAATGATATTAAGTTCTCCTATTCATGAATTTGAGATATAAATCTTTTCACTTTTTTTAAGTTTATTTATTTATTTAAGTAATCTCTATACCCAACATGGGGCTTGAACTCAAAACCCCGAGATCAAGAGTCACATGCTCTTCTGACTGTGCCAGCCGGGCTCCCCATAAATCTTTTCATTTAACATCAATTTCTTTAACATCTTTTAGTAAATTGTTTTAATTTTGTCCATAAAGGTCCATTTGTTGAAGATTTATTCCTAGGTACCCTGTATGGTACAATATTAAAAATTACATTTTTAATCGCTTTATTGCTGTTATATAGGTGTACATTACCTGTTTTTCAAGGGAAATGAGTTCTAGGATAATGTTGACCTCTGGAAAAATTTATATTCTTTGTCATGTTTTTAAAACTTCTAATATTTTATTTATATGTTAATAGATTTCTCATCTATTTAATACTAGATTAAACTGTCATTGGATTTCTTTTTACTGTGATATTCACATAACATAGAATTCACTCCTTTAAACTGAACAGTGAAGTGGTTTTTAGTATATTGACAAAGTCGTGCAACCATCACTACTGACTAATTTCAGGACATTTTTATCCCCCTAAAAGAAGTCCCATACACATTAGCTGTCACTCCCCAATCCTCCAGTCCCTCAGCCTCCTGAGGACCACCAATCTGCTATCTGTGTGGATTTGCCTCTGCTGACATTTCATGTAAATGAACCATACAATATGTGACCTTTTGTGTCTGGCTTATTTCACCTCACATATTTTTAATGTTTAGCCATGTTTTTCTTTTTTATTGATGAATATAATTCCAAAAATACCAAAATTTTGTTCATCTGTTAATCAGTTGATGGACATTTGGGTTGTTTTGTTTTTTGGTTATTATGAATAATGCTACTATGAATATTTGTATATAAGTTTTTCTATAGACTTATGTTTTGAATATTCTTAGGTATTTACCTAGGAGTGGAATTTCTGGATCATATGAAAACTAATTTCTTGAAGAATACATTTATTGTCGACCTTTATTGCTATGATTATGTGTTTTAAGGCTTCTAGTTAGTATATAGAGAATGTTGATGTTTTCCTTGTATTATACAAACATTTCATTGTGGGTATCACACGTATGTCAGAGTAGGTAATTCCTTTGAAATCCATTATTTTGTTTTTAAGGTTGTGTCTTAATGAAATCCAAGTTTTTAGATCAGAGTTGCAAATGGGTATTTTCTTAAAAACTTGAAGCAGCCTCAAATTTACAGGAAAGTTACAAGTACAGTACAAAGAACTATTTTTCGGGCGTCTGGGTGGCTCAGTGGGTTAAAGCCTCTGCCTTCGGCTCAGGTCGTGATCTCAGGGTCCTGGGATCGAGGCCCGCATCGGGCTCCCTGCTTGGCAAGGAGCCTGCTTCCTCCTCTCTCTGCCTGCCTCTCTGCCTACTTGTGATCTGATCTCTCTCTGTGTCAAATAAATAAATAAAATCTTAAAAAAAAAAACTATTTTTCATGAATAATTTGAGAGTAAGTTACTGACATGATAACCCTTCATACCACATATTTTTGTGTATTTCCTTCAAAAAAGGACACTACATGACCAGAGTATAAGCATCAAATTCTGGAAACTAACAGTGAAACGTGGCTACCATCTAATCTCTAGACCCCCATTAAAATTTCACTAGTTGTCCCAATAATACCCTTTTATAGCACAAGTTCACTTAACATTGTTATGTCTGTTTAGTCTCCATCTGGAATAGTTCTTCAATTTATGATATCACAGATATGAGCTTGTTTTTCTCATTGCGTTCTATTTGGTGGCTCGTGGTTCCATTTGTCCCATTATTGATGATGTTCACTTTGATCCCTTAATTAAGGTGTGGTGTCTTACACCTTAATTTTTTTTTTCTGTTGTTTAATGGTATTTTGTGGAGGGGCACCTGGATGGCTCTGTCAGTTGAACATCTGCCTTTGGCTCAGACCATGATCCCAGTTGGGTTCCCTGCTTAGTGGGGAATCTGCTTCTTCCTCTCCCTTTGCCCCTCCCCCTGCTTGTGCTCTCCTTCTCTCTCTCTCTCAAATAAATATAAGCTTTTAAAAAAAATAAAAGTAGTTTTTGGAGAGGGAACTTTGAAATTATGTAGCTACTATGCTATTCCTCATCGAACTTTCAATTTTTGAATTTATTTACTTCAGTGTACTCATGGATTCCTATTTTATTCAATGAGTTGTAGTATATCATTATTTTGAAGTTCACACTGCCCCAGCTTTTAGCCAGTAGAATTCCCTTCATACTGGCTTCTGTGCCATTTTGACATGTTCTCATCCTTCTTTGAGCACTTACTTACATTCTGGCACAAGATACTCCAGGCTTATTTAGTGCCATATTTAGAAACAAATATTTGGGTGCTAAGTGCGCCCACTGCTTTTCAGTTGTCCCTGAAGACCCTCTCAGTGGACCGAACTAGGAATGTATGTATTCCTCCTATTCCATTCTAACATGACAAAGTTCATTCTAGTTTTTTCCTTTTATATATTTGTAACTTCTTTCTTTGATAATAAGAAACCTGGGTCCCATTATTCTTTTTTTTTTAAGATTTTATTTATTTATTTGACACAGAGAGATTACAAGTAGGCAGAGAGGCAGGCAGAGAGACAGGGAGAGGAGGAAGCAGGCTCCCTGCTGAGCAGAGAGCCCAATGCGGTCCTGGATCCCAGGACGCTAAGATCATGACCTGAGGCGAAAGCAGAGGCTTTAACCCACTGAGCCACCCAGGCGCCCTCTCCTAGGGATGTGCACAGGTGGAGAGATCTCTGGTATCTCCCTCTTCTTACAAGAACATCAGTCCTACCAGATTAGGGCCCCACCCTTATGACCTCATTGTTTTTTCAAATTTTTATTTAAATAACAGTTAACATACAGTGTACCATTAGTTTCAGATGCGGAATTTAATGATTCAACACTTACATACAGCACCCTGTGCACATTACAGCAAGTGCCCTCCTTAATCACCATCACCTATTTAACCCAACCCCCTACCCACCTTCCCTCTGGTAACCATCAGTTTGTTCTCTATAGTTAGGAGCTTATGACCTCATTTAACCTTAATTTCCTCTTTAAAAGCTCTGTTTCTAAATACAGCCACATTGTGGGTTAGGCTGCAGTGTAGGAATTCACATAGGAATTCAACTAGGAGGACACAAGTCTATAACACAGTTCAGTCTATAACAGTTCACCATGAAGACATAACAATTCTAAATAAGTACACATCTAACAGAATTAAAATATGGATGAAGAAAACTGATAAAATTAAAGAGAGGGATCAGTGAATTCACAATATTGTTAAAGATTTGAGTAATTAATAGAACAATTAGAAAATCTATAAAAATATGAAAGATCTGATGCTATACCCAAAAAATACAGAGTACATATTCTTCTGAAGCATACATGTAATGTTCACAAGGACAGACTGCATGGTGGACTGTAAAATGTCTCAATATTGTTCAAAAGACTAAATCTCACAGAGCTTATTCTCTGATAACAATAGAATTAAATTAGAAATCAATAAGGTACCTAGAAAAAGCCCAAATATTGGGAATTAACACACTTCCAAATATCAAATTACAAGGAAGATTAGAAAGTATTTTGAACTATATGATAGCAAAAACACATAACATCAAAATATGTGGATGCTGCTAATGTAGTTTTTACAAGGAAGTTTGTAGCTTTAAACACCTGTTTTAGAAAAGAATATAGCTTTGGGCGCCTGGGTGGCTCAGTGGGTTAAGCCTCTGCCTTTGGCTCAGATCATGATCTCAGGGTTCTGGGATCGAGGCCCACATTGGGCTCCCTGCTGAGCGGGGAGCCTGCTTCCTCCTCTCTCTCTCTCTCTCTCTCTCTTTTTTTTAAAGATTTTATTTATTTATTTGACACAGAGAGAGAGAGATTACAAGTAGGCAGAGAGGCAGGCAGAGAGACAGGGAGAGGAGGAAGCAGGCTCCCTGCTGAGCAGAGAGCCCAATGCGGTCCTGGATCCCAGGACGCTAAGATCATGACCTGAGGCGAAAGCAGAGGCTTTAACCCACTGANACCCTCCTCCTCTCTCTCTGCCTGCCTCTCCACCTACTTGTGATCTCTCTCTCTCTGTTAAATGAATAAAATAAAAATCTAAAAAAAAAAATACAGCTTTGAATGAATAATTTAAGTTTTTACTTTAAGATGTTGGGAAAGATTAAACACAAAGAATAATGAAATAATGAAGAACAAAAATAACTGAAACAGAAAACAAATAAAAGAGAAAATGAAGAAATCCAAGAGTTGATCCTTTGAAAAGATTAACAATTGATAAGCCCTCTGGTGATACTGGTTAAGAAAAAGCAAGGGATGGGCGCCTGGCTGGCTCAGTGGGTTAAACCCTCTGCCTTCGGCTCAGGTCATGATCTCAGGGTCCTGGGATCGAGGCCCATATCAGACTCCCTGCTCAGCAAGGAGCCTGCTTCCCCCTCTCTCTCTGCCTGCCTCTGCCTACTTGTGATCTCTCTCTCTCTGTCAAATAAATAAATAAATAAATCTTTAAAAAAAAAAAAAGAAAAAGCAAGGGAATACAAATTAACAAATACCATGAATGAAAGAGAAAAGATCAGCTCAAATCCTATAGACGTTAAAAGAATATTAATTGTAGGAACAATTTTATGCCAGTAAATTCTACAACTTAGATAAAATGGACAAATTCCTTAATCTGAATAGTTGTAAAATTCATAAAGAAATTGAATCAAACAACTCTCTTAGAGAAAGCTTTAGGTCTAAGTGGTTTCACTACTGGACCTTGAGAGCTTGTTTGGAGGTTCAAGCAGGGGAGCGCAGCTACTCGTATACCCATGACCGAAAAAGGGCCCTCTCCTCTATCGGGGAAGGTCATCCTCTTCCACCGAGCGCGCAGCTTCGGGAGGGACGCATAGGGAGCGGTGAGGGAGGACGGGGACACCCGCCTAGCCAGCCAGATCAGCCGTATCGACCCTGGCGATCAATGGGGTGACAGATGTTGCAGCCAGATCGCCCTCACATCCACTACTGGATCTATCATGCATTTTTTGTGGAAAAATAACAGTTACACAAACTTTGTTCTAAAAATAGGAGCATTTTTAATTTATGTTATGAGGCCAGCATAATATTGATGCCTAAGACCTGACAAAAACATATGATAAAAGAAAATTATGAGTTGGGACTTCTAGTATGGCAGAGTGAATAGCTTGACAAGTCCTCTTCCCCAAAAGCACCAATAAAACTGGATAAAATGGTCAAAGCAACCATTTCAGGCCCTGAAATTGACCAAAGGTACTTAAAACAGCAAAGCAGTCATTCATGAGAAGCAGTAGAACCGTGTGTTAAGAACAGTGAGAGCCTGTTCTACAAAGGGACAAGCTGTGATTGATAACTAGCAGCTTAACCATCAGAGTGGAGTGAAACTTGGACAGACTTTATACCCAATGCCATCACCGGTAACAGTAGCAAACTCAGTGGCATATAAGCAAGGCAAAATAGTGGCTCAGATAGTCTGTGGATTTAGTAGTGGCTAGGGGAAAAAAAATGAACTGGCAGACTATCCAGAAGTTTATCAAGGAGATCTGGGAAATTAGATAGTCATAGTGCTGGGACACCTGGGTGGTTCAGTCAGTTAAGTGTCTGCCTTCAGCTCAGGTCATGATCGTAGCATCCTGGGATCGAGTCCCACATCAGGCTCCTTGTTCAGTGGGGAGCCTGCTTCTTCCTCTGCCTGCTGTTCCCCCTGCTTGTGTGCTCCCCCTGCCACTCGTGACAAATAAATAAAATCTTAAAAAAAAAAAAGATAGTCATAGTGCTCTGATAAACTCTCCACATATCCAAGCAGCATGCAAATATAGAGGAGATCATCAAAGGGCACAGAAATTAAAAGTCAAGGCAGACAAAATAGAGACTACTAATAGAAAAAAAAAAGATATTTCATAATGATAAAAAGGTCAATTCATTAGGAAAATAAAGCAGTTAAAAATATATACATATCTAACAATAAAGCCTTAAAGTACATGAAGTAAAATTTGACAGAAGTGAAGGAGAAACAGAAAACACAATTAGAGCGAGAGACTTCAATACCCTACTCCCAATACTTGATAGAACAACTAGACAGAAAATCAGCAAGCATACTGAGGACTTGACCTTGTGTATATATAAAACAAGTCTCATAACTCTACAAGGACTAAAAATATACAAGGTATGTTCTCCAACCATGCTGGAATTAAGTTAGAAATCAACACCTAGAAATTTGGGATATCCCCAGATATTTGGAAGTTCAGTTCTTTTTTAATTAACTGATGGGTTGAAGAAGAAATCTGTAAGGGAAATTAGAAAATATTTTTAAATGAATGAAAAGGGAAAAACAAAATATCAAAACTCTGTATGATGTAGCTCAAGTGGTACTTAGAGGAAAATTAATAGCTTTATATCCCATGGGGGGAAAAATCAAGCTCATGGATGCAGAGAACAGATTGTTGTTAGCGAGAGATGGGAGTTGGGGGATGGGCAAAATGCGTGAAGGGAGTCAATATTTAAAAGCTTCCAGTTATAAAATAAATAAGTAATGGGGATGTAATGTACAGCTTGGTGACTACAGTTAATAATACTGTATTGCATATTTGAAAGTTGCTAAGAGAGTAGATCTTAAAAGTTCAAGAAAAAAAATTCTGTAACTATGTATGGTGACATGTTTTAACTAGATTTATTGTGATCATTTCACAATATATCATTTCACAATATATACAAATATTGACTCATGTTGTACACCTGAAACTAATAATGTATAATAAAATTTTAAAAATAGAAAAAATGTCTACAGAAAAAGGGTCAATAACATGAGCTTCTAGAAACTAAAAAAGAAGAGTAAATAAAAAGCAAGCAGAAGGAAATAATACAGATTAGAGTAGAAATTAACAAAATACAAAACAATAGAGAAAATCAAGGTCAAAAGTTGGTTCTTTGAAAAATTCAATAAAATTGAAAAGTCTTTAGGTAGTCTGATCAAGAAAAAAAGACAAAAAAAAAAGAAAAAAAGACACAAATTAACAAGATTAGAAGTGAATGAGTGGGATGTAATTATTGACTCTTCAGAAATGAAAAGGACTAAGGGAATGTAATAAGCAGCTTCATGCCAAGAAATCAGATAATTTAGATACAATTGACAAATTTCTAGGAAGACGCAATTGCCAAACTGACTCAAAAAGAAATAAAAAATCCATATAGATCTATAATAATTAAATAAATTAGTAATTAAAATCTTCCTACAAAGAAAAACCCAGGCATAAATGGCTTTATTGGTCAATTCTATCAAGTACTTAAAAGAATAAATAGTAACTATCTTTCATCAACTTATTCAGAAAATAGAGGAAGGAATACTTCCCAACTCATCCCATGAAGCCAGTATTACCTTGCTAACAAAGCCAGACAAAGACATCACAAGAAAAGAATTCTGTATGCAAAAAATGCTATAGAATCCATAAAACAAACAAAATTGACTATTAGAACTAATAGAGTTCAACAAGGCCACAAGATACAAGGTCAATATGAAAAATCAATTATAGAAATTATAAAAAATCAATTGTATTTCTACAATGGATTTAAATATTTAAAGAAGAAATATTGCCAGTCTTTCAGAAAAGAGGAAACAGTTCCTAATTCATTCTATGAGGCCATTAATAGCCTGATACCCAAGTCAAAGACATCACAAGAAAACTACAAATCAATATCCTCCTTAAAATCAGACACAAAAACTTTAAATTATTAGCAAACAAAATCTAGCAACATAAAGGGATTATTTACCCTGACCACGTGGGATTTATTCCAGGAATTCATGGCTTGTTAAACATGGGAAAATTAATTTAATCCATCAGAGTAATGAAATAAAGGACAAAAAATGACAATCTCAGTAGACATAGAAATACCATTTGACAGGCACCTGGGTCTCTGTCATTAAGCATCTGCCTTTGGCTCAGGTCATGACCCCAGAGTCCTGGGATCAAGCCCCACATCAGGCTCCCTGCTTGGTGGGAAGCCTGCTTCTCCCTCTCCCACTCTCCCTGCTTGTGTTCCTGCTCTCGCTATTTTTCTCTCTGTCAAATAAATAAATAAAATCTTTAAAAAATTAAAAAAAAAGAAATAGCACTTGACAAAATCCAACATCCATTCATGATAAAAACTCAAAAAACTAGAAATAAAAAGGAACTTCATCAACCTGAAAAAGGGCATCTAAAAAATCTTACAGCTAACATTGTATGTAATAGGGAAAGACTAAATATTTTCTTCTTTTTTTTTTTGAATATTTTCCTCTTAAGATCAGGAACAAGGTAAGGATATCCACATACCACTTTTTTATTTAATTTATTTTTATTCCAGTGTAGTTAACATACAGTGTTATATTAGTTTCAGGTGTACAACATAGTGATTCAACAATTCTATACATTACTCTGTGCTTATCATAAGTGTACTCTTAATCTGCTTCACCTATTTCACCCATGCCCCCACCCACTTCCCCTCTGGTAACCATCAGTTTGTTCTCTATAGTTAAGAGTCTATTTCTTGGTTTGTCTTTTTTTTCTTGGTTTTGTTTCTTAAATTCCACATATGAGTGAAATCATACAGTATTTGTCTTTCTCTTATTTCACTTAGCATTATACTCTCTAGATCCATCCATGGAGCCATCCATTCTTGCAGATGGCAAGATTTCGTTCTTTTCTATGGCTGAGTAATATTCCTCTGTGTGTGTGTGTTTGTGTGTGTGTGAGTGTGTGTGTGAGATATATATATATATCACATCTTTTTTATCCACTCATCCATAGATGGATACATGGGTTGCTTCCATATCTTGGCTACTGTAAATAATGCTGCAGTAAATATAGGGGTGCATATATCTTTTTGAATTAGTGTTTTCATATTCTTTGGAACTCAGGTCCATTTGTCACTTTTATTCAGCATTGTACTGGAGGTTCTAGTCAGTGCAATAAGATAATATAAGGAAATGAAAGGCATCCACATTGGAAAGGACTAAATAAAGCTATCTTCATTCGAAGATGACATGATGTAGAAAATCCTGAGGACTTCACACTCTTTCTGCCCCCACAAAATCTGCTAGAACAAAGAAATAACTTCAGGAAGGCCACAGTATATCAAATCAATTCATAAAAATCAATTAAAAATGTGGCATGTTTACATAGTAGAATATTATCCAGCCATAAAAAGGATAGAAGTACTAATACATGCTATACTATGGATGAACCTTAGAAACAAGCTCAGTGAAAGAAGCCAGACACAAAAGGCCGTGTATTATATGACTCCATTTATACAAAATGTCCAGAAAAGTAAATCCAGAGACAAAAAGTAGTTTAGTTGTGGCCAGGGATTCAGTAGAAGGAGAAATGGAGATAGGGTTTCTTTTCAGGGTGATGAAGTTTTCTGGGATTAGATACTGGTGATGGTTGCACAGTTGAGAATATACTACAAACCACTGGAAATACACCCCAAACCGCTAAATTGCACACTCTAAAAAGATAAATTTCATGGTATATGAATTGTATCTGAATTTAAAAATCTACACATTAGTACATGAACAACTCTGAAAATGAAAATAAAAAATAATTCACAATACAACAAGAGGGATAAACTTAAAAGAAGCACAAAACTTGTATAAAAGAAGAAAGTTAAAAGACTTACACTATCATATTTCAAAACTTAATAAAATGGTACTATAATCAAAACGGTGTGGTATTGACATAAGGATAGGCATAATGATCAATGGAATGGGACTGGTAATCCAGAAATAAACCCTTATATTTAGAGATAATTTTTGACTGAAATTAGGTCAAAATAAAAAGTTATACAAAAAAAGATGTGGGGCGCCTGGGTGGCTCAGTGGGTTAAAGCCTCTGCTTTCGGCTCAGGTCATGATCTCAGGGTCCTGGGATCGAGGCCCGCATCGGGCTCCCTGCTCGGCGGGGAGCCTGCTTCCCCCTCTCTCTCTGCCTGCCTCTCTGCCTCCTTGTGATCTCTCTCCCTCTGTGAAATAAGTAAATAAAATCTTTTAAAAAAAATAAAAGAAAAAGAAAAAAAGATGTGGTACTAATTGGTTACTTAATATAAAGATCACTGAGATCTTCTCAGTTAGGGATACCTTATTTGATAAATGCTCACTATTAGTCTAGCATCATCCTTTCTATCACCCAGCATAGAGGCTCAGATTCATCTTCATTAACCATCTCTCTCATCATATCAATCATCAAATTCTGTGGATTCTATCCTCACACAACATGGCTCATATCTTTGTTCTCCTCTTTCCACCTATTTAAATTTTTTAACTTAATCTTAAAAAACGGAGATACAATTGCAATAACTTTGTTAGTTTTAGATACACAGTAAATGATTTGATATATGTGTATGTTGTGAAATGATCAAAGTTCTTGCTTTGTTTCAGTGGAGAACAGAAATGCTAAAAAACATCAGACTTTGTTAGAAAAATAAAGGAGTATGGATGCTAAAATTTTTTTTTTTTAAAGATTTTTTATTTATTCATTTGACACACAGAGAGAGACTACAAGTAGGCAGAGAGGCAGGCAGAGAGAGAGGAGAGAGGAGGAAGCAGGCTCCCCGCAGAGCAGAGAGCCCGATATGGGCCTCGATCCCAGGACCCTGGGATCATGACCTGAGCCGAAGGCAGCGGCTTTAACCCACTGAGCCACCCAGGCGCCCAGGATGCTAAAATTTTAAGTGTAACTACTAATAGAATATAAACATAATGAACAACTTCCAAATTAATAGGGGAAATAAGTAAAACTATAACGGAAGAGAGAATAAAAAACACAAGAAAAAGAAGAATAAATACAAACACAAAATACATGGTAGAAATACATCCAAATATTTCACATTACAAAAAGTAAAAGTGGATAAAATCTGCCTAGTAATAAAAGAGACTCTGAAATTGGATTTTAAAATTCCAGCTACATGCTATTTAAATAAACATGTCAAAGACAGAATGACACCCAAATGTTGAAAATAAAGGAATGGGAAAAGTTATAATAGACAAATACCAACAAGAAGAGGAACAACATTTAAGTAGATAACTATCTAATAGAAAAAAATAATAAATTTGGGGTGCCTGGGTGTCTCAGTCATTAAGCGCCTGCCTTTGGCTCAGGTCATGTTCCCAGGGTCCTGGAATTGAGCCCACACTGGGCTCCCTGCTCGGCAGGAAGCCTGCTTCTCCCTCTCTCACTCCCCCTGTTTGTGTGTCCCTCTCTCGCTGTGTTTCTCTCTGTCCAATAAATAAATAAAATCTTAAAAAATAATAAGTTAGTCAAGAAACAGGCTCGTAACTATTGAGAACAAACATGGTTACCAAACGGGAGGTGGCTAGGGGATGGGTAAAAGAGTAATGGAGATTAAGGACTGCACTTGTCATGACAAACACACGGTGATGTATGGAATTGTTGAATCACTGTATTGTATACCTGCAACTAACATAGCACTGTTGTTAACTGTACTGGAGTTAAAATTAAAAAAAAAATGGATGCAATGCAAAAAAAAAAAGATATCTTGCTAGGAGATTGTACTTAGTCACTTCTTTCTCAACATTATCCCATTCTCATCTATAATAATGAACTTTGACCTCCATGAAAAAAAATAAATAACAAATTTCACTGAGACTAGTAAAGTCCCATTGTACCTCCCCAGGAGTTTGAAAACAGTAAGAAATTTTTAGAATATTATTTGTGTTCAGTCTTATGAAAATAAGTAAATGTCATTAAACATGGAGTTGAGAAGCCCTAAAGGAGATCTCTCACACACTACCATCCTCCATAAGAAGCCATAACTCGCATTCCCCAACAGGAAGAAGCTTACTTTATATACCCTAACAGAAGGAAGGAAGAATTTCTTCCTACCCAGCAACAGCCCAACCAATGAGAAATCACCACACTCAGCCAATGAGAAACCATAACAGCCCCTTTTCGCTTCCTCCTTTCACCTATAAAAGCAAGCCCCTCTCCTCTTTTCTGGACTTGCCTATGGTTTGCCATAAGTTTGCTCGCCCCAATTCCACTTCTCTGCTATTCCCAAATAAGCTCATTTTGCTTGACTCCTGCTTTTTTTTTTTTTTTTAAGTCAACAGTCTTTAAAGTTAACCTTCATATCTATTTAGCAAACCTTTTTTAATTGGGTAGAAGATGATTTTCATTCTTGGAGTGAAAATACAGATTTCTTATTTTATACTTTTGAAAAAGGTTTAACTTTTCTGCCACCAGAATATAAAAGGGTGCATAAATACAGATGAAATAGAGGGTAAGCAGAGAATCAGATAACATGATCGGATTTACATTTTATAACCATCCTTATGACTGCAGCTAAAGAATTACAGAGAGCAGGGATATAACCTAAACTGTCAACTGAAAAATATAGACTACAAAGTAATACATAAACTTGGCCCTTGAACAACACAGGTTTGAACTGTGTGGGTCCACCTTTATGTGGATTTTTTCAATATAGTACAGTACTGTAAATGTATTTTCTCTTATGATTTTAATAACCTTTTGTTTAACTTACTTTGTCATAAGAATACAGTATATAATATATAAAATATGGGATATTAGTAAAGCTTGCAATCACCAGTAGACTATTAGTAGTTTAGGTTTTTGGAGACTCAAATGTTATATATGGATTTTTGACTGTGTGTCTGGGAGGAAGTGGTAGTCAGCACCCTTAAGCCCTAAGTTGTTCAAGAGTGAAATGTATAGGATTGACTGTCTATCTTCAGCTCTAAAAAAAATACTGGAACCGGGCACCTGGGTGACTCAGTGGGTTAAGCCTCTGCCTTCGGCTCAGGTCATGATCTCAGGGTCCTGGGATCGAGGCCCGCATCGGGCTCCCTGCTTGGCGGGGAGCCTGCTTCCCCCTCTCTCTCTGCCTGCCTCTCTGCCTACTTGTGATCTCTCGCTCTCTGTCAAATAAATAAATAAAATCTTAAAAAAAAATACTGGAACCAAGCAACTATACTAAAATTAGCAGTCATTATATTTGGTAGAATTATTGATAATTTTAATTTTTTCTTCATACTTTCCTGGATCTTTCAAAATGATTACACTAATCATAGTATTTTTATGATGAAGAAAATGTTACTTTAAAAAAATAGATATTTCTATAAATTTTCTTTTAAGAGGACTAGAAAGGAAATCTGAATATTATAAGATACAAAAATCCAATAGCTTTTATTTCATGGAAATTCAACAGTATTTCAAATGGATTAAGTATTGAAAACAAAATTTGATTGCTTTCAACCTTTATGATTTTAAAAGCTTACCTAATATTTTGGTGTGGTATTTTCTTCTAGGAACTTGATCAAAATGCCACTGAAAAAGTCCAGGCAATGTTCACAGCCATTGATGAGCTCTTGTATGAGCAGAAGTTGAGTGTGCATACTAAGAGTCTACAAGAAGAGTGCCAACAATGGACATGTAGCTTTCCTCACCTCAGGTATTGAAGCCCAATGGTTGGCTTCTATTCAGGGCTAACACTAAAACTTGAAAAGCAGATATCCAAGAAAGTTTCTATTCTGAACTGTTTATAGGCTTGGTTTTAATGAATGTAAATGAGGCCATATGGTGTACAGACTCAGCTGAGAGAAAATTCAAGTTGATGGAAGTTCCTTGGAGTTTTCCTAACTACCACTATGTTGTCCTAATTGAGTAAAACAGTTTCTATACCAGTAGCTGAGATCTGTGTATTGTGCTGTCCAAACACCTCTTCTTTTGAGCAATAGGGTCAGAAAATGTATTTGTTTACACTATTGTCTACGAGAAAATTCTTATGTATACTTGAAAGCAGACATAAGCTGTTAGGAAACGTTCCTCAGAAACCACATTACTGTACTTATGACAAAATTTATACTTAAAATTTATAAAGCATCATGTTCTTAAGAATATAATTCATAGTTTTCATTAATTTGGCCTGGCTTTCATCCATTTGGCAGATTTAATGATTATTGTAGAGGATGGAGGGAAAATTACAAATGTTCGCTCAGCTTCCTTGGATTTTTTCAACAGTGGGAGGCTATAGCTTTATCTCTTCCATCTCCACTTTTTGGAAGAGAGCTATACCTCTAATAAGACTCTGAATTCACATTTTCTCCCAAGAATTATTCTTAATCAGTATCAGACTAAGTATGTACTGGACTTTTATATAGAGCCAACAAATTTGTTCCAAAAATATCTACAGTGTGTATGAATGACAGGTGAAGGTGATTAATTGTCTCTTTATGTTGTTCATTTTGAAGGATTCTGGGTAGGCAGATAATCACTCCAAGTGAAGGTTACAGACTGTATCCTAGATCACCTTCTGTTGTTTCAGCTTCACATGAGGCAACACTTTCTCAAGAAAGAGATTCTACTATGTGAGTATTTCTAATATGTAAGTATTTATGTATCCAAATGTGCAAGTGTTACATTCTGCCAGTTATACTAGGGGATTAAAAAACTTTACTTGTTGGTATTTAATAAAGCACAGAAAATTCTGTTAAGATTGACTGTAGTTTTTGTGCATATAAGAATTTTGTTGTATAATTTTTTGTTTGAAAAGCAAGACATTCATGAAAGACCTCAATGTGAGATAGGAATCTGTTAAAATCCTTGAGGAGAACACAGGCAGCAACGTGTTCGACCTCAGCCACAACAGCTTCTTCCTAGGAACATCACCAAAGGCAAGGGAAGCAAGGCAAAAATGAACTATTGGGACTTCATCAAGATGAAAAGCTTTTGCACGGCAATAACAAAACCAAAAGACAACTGACAGAATCAGAGAAGATATTTGCAAATGACATATCAGATAAAGGGCTAGTATCCAAAATCTATGAAGAACTTATCAAACTCAACACCCAAAGAACAAAGAACCCAATCAAGAAATGGGCAGAAGACATGAACAGACATTTCTCCAAAGAAGACATCCAAATGGCCAACAGACACATAAGAAAGTGCTCAACATCACTCGGCATCAGGGAAATACAAATCAAAACCACAGTGACATACCACCTCACCTTACACCACAGTGAGATAGCCATTCAGTTAGAATGGCTAAAATTAAGTCAGGAAACGACAGATGTTGGTGAGGATGTGGAGAAAGGAGAACCCTCCTACACTGTTGGTGGGAATGCAAGCTGGTGCAGCCACTCTGGAAAACAGTATGGCGGTTCCTCAAAAAGTTGAAAATAGAGTTACCCTACAACCCAGCAATAGCATTACTGGGTATTTACCATAAAGATACAAATATAGTGATCCTCAGGGGCACGTGCACCCGAATGTTTATAGCAGCAATGTCCACAATAGCAAAACTATGGAAAGAACCTAGATGTCCATCAACAGATGAATGGATAAAGAAGATGTGGTATATATATACAATGGAATACTATGNCGCAGCCATCAAAAGAAACAAAATCTTGCCATTTGCAACGACGTGGATAGAACTGGAGGGTATTATGCTAAGTGAAATAAGTCAATCAGAGGAAGACAATTATCACATGATCTCTCTGATATGAGGAAGTTGAGGGGCAGGGTGGGGGGTCTTGGAGGGTTGGGAGGGAAACAATGAAAGAAGATGGGATCGGGAAGGAGACAAACCATAAGTGACTCTTAATCTCATGAAACAAACTGAGGGTTACTGGGGGTGGGGGGTTAGGGATAGGGTGGATGGGTTATGGACATTGGGGAAGGTTTGTGCTATGGTGAGTGCTGTGAAAGGTGTAAGCCTGATGATTCACAGACCTGTACCCCTGGGACAAATAATACATTATATGTATTAAAAAAAAAAGATTTGGAAAACTTCCAAAAGCCTTGCAAAATTAGGATTAAAGATGAGGCCTGTGGAAGCAAAAAAAAAAGAAAAGAAAAGAAAAACATTCCCTATGGTTTAAGGATATTTTTGTTATTTAGAGTCATCTCTATCTCTGTATTTATATATATCTATAAATACAGGTACTTCCTTCTTGAAATGAAGTGTAGACAGACAGGGTTAAAAAAATTTAGAGGTCTGAGAAACACACTTTAAAGATTTTTTGAGGGACACCTGGGTGGCTAGTTGGTTAAGCGTCTGCTTTCAGCTCAGGTCATGATCCCAGGGTCCTGGGACTGAGTCCCGCAATCAGGCTCCTTGCTCTGTGGGGAGCCTGCTTCTCCCTCTGCCTGCCACTCCCCCTGCTTGTGCTCGCACTCTCTCTCTCTCTGACAAATAAAATCTTAAAAAAAAAAAGATACTTTGAAAAAAATTTGAAAAAGTGATTTTTCTTAAACATGTAATATTAATTACAACTTAATTTCTTTACAGAAATTAAACTATTTGTTTATTAAGTTCAATTGGGTAATTAGTATATTATTTGGAACAGGTAATTCTTTTGAATACCTCAAACTCTTTAAACAACAGCAAAAAAACCTAAACAGGATTATTCCACTTTCTTACACCATACACACAAAAAATATTCAAAATAGATTAAAGGGGGCACCTGGGTGGCTCATTAGTTGAGCGTCTACCTTTGGCTCCAGTCAATATCCCAGAATCCTGGGATCAAACCCACATGGGGCTCCCTGCTCAATGGGGGTCTGCTTCTCCCCTTCCTTCTCCCTCTGCCATTGCCCCTGCTCATGCTCACTCTCTCTCTCTCAAATAAATAAATAAAATCTTACAAAATAGATTAAAGACCTAAATATGAGATCTGAAACCATAAAAATCCTAGAGGAGAACAGAGGCAGTAATCTCTTTGACCTAGGCTATAGCAACTTCTTTCTAGATATGTCTCCTGAGGCAAGGGAAACAAAAGCAAAAATAAACTATTGGTACTTCATCAAAATAAGAAGTTCTACACAGCAAAGGAAACAATCAATAAAAACTAAAAGGCAACTTATGGATAAAGGGTTAGTATCCAAAATATATAAGGAACTTATAAAACTCAACACCCCCAAAATTAATAATCCAATTTAAAAATGGGCAGAAGACATGAAAACAAATTTTTCCAAAGAAGACGCACAAATGGCCAACAGACACCTGAAAAGATGCTCAGCATCACTGGTCATCAGGGAAATACAAATCAAAACTACAATGAACTATCACTTCATAGCTATCAGAATGGGTAAAATCAACAATACAAGAAACAGCGAGTGTTGCCAAGCAACATGGAGAAAGGGGAACCCTCTTTTTTTAAAGATTTATTTATTTATTTGAGAGAGAGAGCAAGATAGAGCGAGCATGAGTGGGCGAGAGGTGCAAAGGGAGACAAAGAAGCAGGCTCCCCACTGAGCAGGCAGCCTGACGTGGGGCTCCATCTCAGGACCCTGGGATCATAACCCGAGCTGAAGGCAAACGCTTAACTGACTGAACCACCCAGGTGCGCAAAGGGGAACCCTCCTGCACTGTTGGTGGGAATGCAAACTGGAGCAGCCACCCTGGAAAAGAGTGTGCAGTTTCCTTAAAAAGCTAAAAATGGAACTATCCTATGATCCAGTGATCATACTAGTAGATATTTACCTTAAGAATACAAAAACACTAATTAAGAGGGATACATGCACCCTAATGTTTATAGCAGCCTTATCTACAATAGCTTAATTATGGAAACAGCCCAAGTGTCCATCTACTGATGAATGGATAAGGAAGATGTGGTGTGTGTGTGTGTATAAACACACACACACACACACACACACACACACACACACACACACACACACACACACACACACACAGGAATATTACTCAGCCGTAAAAAAGAACAAAATCCTGCCAGGGATGGATTTAGAGAGTTGAGCAAACTAAGAGAAAGACAAATACCATATGATTTCACTCATATGGGGAATTTAAGAAACAAAACAAAGAGAAACAGTCCCTTAATTCTAAAGAACAAACTGATGGGGATTAAGGAGTGCACTTGTGATGAACACTAGGTGACATATGCAAGTGTTTAATCACTATACTGTACTCCTAAAACTAATATAACATTGTATATTAACTAACTGGAATTGAAATAAAATATTTTTTTAAAACCTAAATAGGATTATTTCAAAACCTATGTTTACCCTTAAATCTATTGTAATATATCATAGTTTTAATTCTTTTGTTGTTGTTATTCCTAATTTTTTTTACCAAGACCATAGTTTTACTTCTTTGAATCACCTGCTAAGAGGTTAAGTAACAGTAGTTTTGATGCCTTTTTTGAACTTGTAGTTATTTCAAAAGACCATAAAGTAAAACATTACTGCATTTGGCCAGTTATGGTTATAATACCTGGGTTATCAACTAAATTAGTCAGAGAATGGGATTTGTTTACTTTTCTCAAAGGATTTAAATTCAAGTTTCTTGTCACTAGGCTGAACTTTCTTTTTGAATTTAAACCTCATGTATTACATCAGTAAGTCTTTTTAAGTTTACTCTTTTTATATAACTTCCCCAGATTTTTACAAAATAATGTCTTCCACAGAAATGATGTATTCTTTCTCACTGACCAAAATTACATAATTCATGTCATGTCATTAATATATTTACCTGATGTTAGGATAAAATTTATATATGCCTTATTATTATAAGTAGTAATTCCATTTAGACACTCATCTCCAAGGAAATGAGTAATCAAGCCTGAGCAATTAGTCCCTCTTTTATTAGGATATCTGACTAAATCATTCAGCAACATACCGCAAACTTCCTTTCTTTCCTTTCTATTTGCTACCCCACTGCTGATTAACTCTTCTTATTTTTGGATTTACTTTTCTGGACTATTGGCTTATAGTTTTTGATTATTACTTTTATTTACTATATAGATAAACATCTATCTGTACTTCATACACAGACATATACCTACAATGAAACAAATTATCCAGCTTTATTAGCATACCACTGCTTATGGAAAGCAGTAACAAACATAATCCATGACATTTACTTTCATGTAACCACTACTTTGTCCATACTTGATATTTTCTTGAGTACCATTTTGAACTCAGAACATTATAAAAAATATATTTTAATTAATCAAAATTATTGTTGATGCTCAAATTGTTACAGCTTGGCCATGTGAAGCTAGTTCTTTTGTTTCTGTCTTGACAGTATCCTTGCTTTGTGGTTACAGCAGGATATTCCAGGCCTATCTTTAATTTTTTCTTCAAGACATAGAATCAGCTGAAATGTAAGGAGACCTACTTCAATTGAGAAGCTAAGAGTATTTGAGAACAAAATTTGGGTAGTGAAGGTCTGTAACTTGGTGCTGCTGCTATTTTATTACTTTTTGCTTTAAGAGGTAGGGGAAAATATGTCACGAATTCATTTTGAAGCATTTGACAAAACACAGCATCCTTTCCTGATTAAAACTCTTCAAAGTATAGGGATAGAGGGAACATTCCTCAACTTCATAAAATCTATCTATGAAAAATCCACAGCGAATATCATTCTCAATGGGGAAGAGTTGACAGCCTTCCCATTGAGATCAGGAACACGACAAGGATGCCCACTCTCACCACTGTTATTCAACATAGTTCTAGAAGTCCTAGCAACAACAATCACACAACAAAAAGAAATAAAAGGTATTTACACTGGCAAAGAAGTCAAACTCTCTCTCTTCACAGATAACATGATACTTTATATGGAAAACCCAAAAGACTCCACCCCCAAACTACTAGAACTCATACAGCAATTTAGTAATGTGGCAGGATATAAAATCAATGCACAGAAATCTATTGCTTTTTTAAACACTAACAATGAAACTATAGAAAGGGAAATTAGAGAATCGATTCCATTTATTATAGCACAAAGAACCATAAGATACCTTGGAATAAACCTAACCAAAGAGGTAAAGGATCTGTACTCAAGGAACTACAGAACACTCATGAAAGAAATTGAAGAAGACACAAAAAGATGGAAAAACATTCCATGCTCATGGATCAGAAGAATAAACATTGTTAAAATGTCTGTACTGCCCAGAGCAATCTATACTTTCAATGCCATCCCTATCAAAATTCCACTGGCATTTTTCAAAGTGCTGGTAAAAACAATCCTAAAATTCGTATGGAACCAGAAAAGACCCCAAATCACCAAGGAAATGTTGAAAAAGAAAAACAAAGCTGGGGACATCACATTGCTTGATTTCAAGCTTTATTACAAAGCTGTGATCACCAAGACAACATGGTACTAGCACAAAAACAGACACAGAGACCAATGGAACAGAGTAGAGAGCTCAGATATGGGCCCTCAGCTCAACTCTATGGTCAAATAATCTTCGACAAAGCAGGAAAAAAATATCCAGTGGAAAAAAAAGACAGTTTCTTCAACAAATGGTGCTGGGAAAATTGGACAGTGATGTATAGAAGAATGAAACTCGACCATTCTCTCACACCATACACAAGGATACACTCAAAAAGGATGAAAGACCTCAACGTGAGACAGGAATCTATCAAAATCCTAGAGGAGAACATAGGCAGTAATCTCTTCAACATTGGCCACAGCATCTTCTTTCAAGACACATTTCCAAAGGCAAAGGAAACAAAAGCAAAAATGAACTTTTGGGACTTCATCAAGATAAAAAGCTTCTGCACAGCAAAACAAACAGTCAACAAAACAAAGAGGCAACCCACAGAATGGGAGAAGATATTTGTAAATGATTCTAGGACAAAGGGCTGGTATCCAAGATCTATAAAGAACTCCTCAAACTCAACACCCAAAAAACAGATAATCATGTCAAAAAATGGGCAGAAGACATGAACAGACACTTCTCCAAAGAAGACATACAAATGGCTAGCAGACACATGAAAAAATGTTCATCATCATTAGCTATCAGGGAAATTCAAACCAAAACCACATTGAGATTTAACCTTATACCAGTTAGAATGGCCAAAATTAACAGGACAGGAAACAACAAATGTTGGAGAGAATGTGGAGAAAGGGGAACCCTTTTACACTGTTGGTGGGAATGCAAGTTGGTACACCCACTTTGGAAAACAGTGTGGAGATTCCTCAAAAAATTAAAAATAGAGCTACCCTATGACCCTGCAATTGCACTACTGGGTATTTACCCAGTAGTAAAAAAGAATATCCATATGTACCCCAATGTTCATAGCAGCAATGTCCACAATCACCAAACTGTGGAAAGAGCCAAGATGCCCTTCAACAGATAAATAGATAAAGATATGGTCTATATATACAATGGAATATTCATCAGAAAGGATGAATACCCAACTTTTGTATCAACATGGATGTGACTGGAGGAAATTATGCTGAGTGAATTAAGCAAAGAAAGTCAATTATCATATGGTTTCATTTACTTGTGGAGCATAAGGAATAACATGGAGGACATTAGGAGAAGGAAAGGAAAAGTAAATTGGGGGAAATCGGAGGGGGAGATGAATCATGAGAGACTGTAGACTCTGAGAAACAAACTGAGGGTTTTGGAAGGGAGGGGGATGGGGAGATGGGTGAGCCTGGTGGTGTGTATTAAGGAGGGCATGTATTGCATGGAGCACTGGGTGTGGTGCATAAACAATGAATCTTGGAACATTGAAAAAGTAAAATTAAATTTTAAAAAAGGGGGGGAGTAGTGAGAGGAAACATACCTGTCTTGCTCCCATGAACTATAAATTTGGCACTAGGTTTCTTGTAGGTACTTTTTTGTCAAGTTGAACTGTTACCTCTATTACTAGTATACTAAGGGGGTTTTTTTTGTTTTTTTTTTTGTTTGTTTTTTAAGATTTTATTTATTTATTTCACAGAGGGAGAGAGATCACAAGGAGGCAGAGAGGCAGGCAGAGAGAGAGAGGGGGAAGCAGGCTCCCTGCTGAGCAGGGAGCCCGATGCGGGCCTCAATCCCAGGACCCTGAGATCATGACCTGAGCCAAAAGCAGAGGCTTTAACCCACTGAGCCACCCAGGCGCCCTATACTAAGGGTTTTAATTTTGAGTGGGTATCAGATATTGTATAATACTTTTTATATATTTATTAATACAGGCATGTGATTATTTTCTTATTTAGTCTTTTGATATAATGAATTGCATTAAGTGATTTTGGAATGTTGAATCAATCTTGCATAACTGGAATAAATCTACTTAATTGTGATGTACAATTCTTTTTATACATTGTTGCATTCAATTTGTTGTATTTTCTGGAGGACGTTTACATCTATGTTCATAAGAGACACTGATGTGTAGTTTTTTATATCATTGTTGGAATTTTAATAAGGTGGTATCATAGAAGGAATCAGAAGTATTCCAATTCTTTTTAGACCCTGAAAGCAATTGTAGGCAATTAATTTAATCTGTTCCTTCAAAGTTTAATAAAATTCACCAGTGAATTTAGAAGAATTTAAAAGAATTCGTTTTGGTTTTTTCAGTTTAACAAATCAACTTGCCACAAAATGAGGTTTAAAATGACTGAGACTTTCTATAAAAAAAATATTTCAAATTATATCCATTCTTGCCACTCAACATGGTTCATCCTCCCCTCCAATTTACCCCAAATCACTTTTCCTTTTCCTTTTGTCTTTTTTATTGTACCACTTTTCTCTGGCCCAAGAACTCAAGAATAGAAACTGGACCAAATACCTTGTTTAGTACACTTGACACCTTAAAGAAAGCCAGTGTGAGAGGAGTAGTGAATGAGAGAGACAATGACAGAAGACAGCAATAAAGATGTAGGCTTTAAAAAAAAAAGAGGGGGGGGGAGGGCGCCTGGGTGGCTCAGTGGGTTAAGGCCTCTGTCTTCGGCTCAGGTCATGATCTCAGGTTCCTGGGATAGAGCCCCGAGTCCAGGGAGCCCGCTTCCTCCTCTCTCTCTGCCTGCCTCCCTGCCTACTTGTGATCTCTCTGTGTCAAATAAATAAATAAAACCTTTTAAAAAAATAGAGATGTAGGCTTAAGTCAGCTTATGATATAATTTTATATTTTTAATCTTAAATTCAGTGGGAAATTCTTCAAGATTTTTACATGGAGGACAGAAAGTATCAACCCTTAATTTTATTTTTTTATTTATTTTATTTTTTTTATTTTTTAAAGATTTTATTTATTCATTTGACATAGAGAGATTACAAGTAGGCAGAGAGGCAGGCAGAGAGAGGAGAGAGGAGGAAGCAGGCTCCCCGCCGAGCAGAGAGCCCGATGTGGGCCTCGATCCCAGGACCCTGGGATCATGACCTGAGCCGAAGGCAGCGGCTTTAACCCACTGAGCCACCCAGGCGCCCTCAACCCTTAATTTTAAAAGGAAAACCTTACCTTGCACCTCATAGAGAAATTAACTCCAAGTAGATTAAAGACCTAAATGTAAGACCTAAGACTATACAACTCCTAGAATAAAACATAGGGGAAAAGCTTCAGGACATTGGATTTGGCAATGATTTACTGGATATGACACTAAAAGTATAGGCAACCAGCAAAAATTAAGTTGGACTACATCAAACTTAAAATTTTCTGAGCATCAAAAGAAACAGTCAATGCAGTGAAAAGGCAACTTATGGAATGGAAGCAAATATTTGTAAATCACATGTCTGATAAGGGGTTAACATCCAGGATATAAAGAGAACTTCTGCAACTCAACAAAAACAAAATAACCCAATTTAAAAATGAACAAAGGACTAGAATACACAGTTCTCTAAAGAAGATATATACATGGCCAACAAGCATATGAAAAGATACTCAATATCACTAATCATAAGAAAAATGCAAATCAAAACCACAATGAGATATCACCTCACACCCATCAGGATGGCCACTGTCAACAAAACAGAAAATGCCAAGTATCAGCAAAGATGCAGAGAAATTGGAACCTTTGTGCACTTTTAGTGGAAATGTAAAATGGTACAGCCATTGTGAAAAACAGTATGGAAGTTGCTTAAAAAATTAAAAATAGAATTTTCATATGATCCAGCAATCCCACTCCCAGCTATATGTATCCAAAGGAAAAAAAAATGAAAGCAGGATCTGAAAGAGGTATTTGCAGCATTATTCACAATTGACAATATACCTGGAAACAACCCAGATGTCTATCAACAGATGAATAGCTAAAGAAAATGTGATATGTATGTGCAATATAATATGTGGCTGTAAACGGAAGGAAGTCCTGTTACATGCTACAATATGAACCTCAAAGACATATGCTAAGTGCAATAAGCTAGTCACAAAAGGACAAATACCGTATGATTCTACTCATGTCACGTATCTAGCATAGTCAGAATCATAGAAAGTAGAAAGGTAATTGCCAGGAGCAGGGGAGGGGATTAGTATGTAATGGTATTAGAGTTTCAGCTTTTTAAGATAAAAAAGTTCTTGAAATCTGCTATACAATAATGTGAATATACTTAACACTACTGAACTGTACAGTTTAAAGTGGTTATGATGGAAATTTTAATGTTATATTTTTTTACCATAATTTACAAAATCATTAAGGCGGTATGGTATGGCTGCTGTTTGTCCTAAGCCTACCTCCCTTGTATCACTCATTATAAATTATATTCTTTGTTTTCATTTTCTTTGATTTCTTTTTTACAACTATCCTAAATGGAAGGGCCAGTTAAGCTCATTACAAATCAGATTTTTTTTTTTAGACGTAAAGAGTTTTCTGAAGCTCTCCAAATCCAGGGAGGTATTTCAGTTCTACTGGCAAGTTCATCCAGTCTTAATTCCTTTCCAGTATACTATGTTTTCTTCCTTTCGGCGTCATGAAATCACACCTTCATGTATATTTCCTCTAGTTCAGTCCTTTTTAGTGGTCCACTGGATAATAAGGTTGGTCTGAAATGGAGTTAAGAGTGGCTAATTATACTTTTCAGATCCTGGTCAGAAAGGAGCCCTTGGCCACATGTTCCTTTCAACTACCTTTGTCTTGCAGTGATTACCTGCATGAAGGCTCACACCTGGATGGACTGGCTCCAAATTAAACTCTGTTTGAAAAACCTAGCAAAGGGCGCCTGCGTGGCTCAGTGGGTTAAAGCCTCTGCCTTTGGCTCAGGTCATGATCTCAGGGTCTTGGGATCAAGGCCCGCATCGGGCTCCCCGCTCAGCGGAGAGCCTGCTTCTTCCTCTCCCTCTGCCTGCTGCTCTGCCTACTTATGCTCTCTATCAAAAACAAAACAAAACAAAACAAAAAAAACTTTAAAAAAATTACCACAGATTAAAGAAACGATTGGTTAATAATACAAATGGAATGACACAATAGCACAATAACATATGGAATACTGGGTATCCAGCATTTGACATGGATTTGACAGCTTTTAATTTGTTATGGTAAAAAAAATTAACAGGGCGCCTGGGTGGCTCAGTGGGTTAAATCCGCTGCCTTCGGCTCAGGTCATGATCCCAGGGTCCTGGGATTGAAGCCCACATCGGGCCCTCTGCTCAGCAGGGAGCCTGCTTCCTCCTCTCTCTCTGCCTGCCTCTCTGTCTACTTGTAATCTCTCTCTCTGTGTCAAATGAATAAATTAAAAAAAAATCTTTAAAAAAAATAAAAAATTAAAAAAAATTAACATCACTATTTTAGAAAAGACATATTAACACACAAAAAAGCATGAAGTACATAATCTCAAAATAAGGACAGTCCTTTTCAAGAAAGGAGATTTGGCGGCCTTCCTGGGCATTGTCCCTACTTTCCTCCTTTTGGTGTGGAGATCAGTAAAAATGTTGTCATGAATTGGCATATATCTGTTGGCTGGATTTGGGAATCACTGTTTAGAATTTCAGAACAGAGACTTAAAAAAAAATTAAGTCTCAAATTTGAGACTTTTATAAGTAGTAACACCAGCTGATTTACGTGTGTCGGTTCTCCAAACTGTTTCTCGCCTCTTGCTGTCCAGGACCCCAGAATCAAGACCTAGCCGAAGGCAGACACTTAACAGATTGAGTCATCCAGGCGCCCCTAGTTTATTTCTGTTTTAAAAGAAGTTTGGAGAAATAGTATCTAAAGGTAGTATGGTGGTGGCATGGTGTTTTCAGGGTCTTAGACTCTTTTCATCTTTTTGCTACACCATGCTAAATTAGGATGTTTTTCTGTAAGTTTTCTTCATGGTCCAAGATGGCTGATAGAGTTCCAAACACAACATTCACCTCCCAGATAGCAGAAAGGAAAGGCAGAAGGCCAGAAGGGCACTCCTTACAGCCAAGCCACTTCTCTTTAAACAACCTTCCTAGTATCCCAAAAACAATTCCGCTCATATCTCGTAAGTTATATTTGACTACAAGGTAATGGGAAATGCAGTCTTTGAGATGGATGTATTGCTATCCTGAATTAAGTTGGCATAATTTACTAGGAAAGAAGGGGAGAATGGATACTGGGGGGTGCCTAACCTTCTCTGCCACATATGTGTACAGTTTTATGAAACTGCCTATTTGTAATCTTTTTATACTTACCGTTTTATTGTGGGCATCTTCCATTTTATCCCACAACATCAATTTAACAACCTTATAACATTCCATTGCATGAATATTCCATTATTTAAACAACCAATCCCCAGCTGTGTATTTTGGAACAGTTGGGCTAGTTTTCATTTTTGGTGATTATAAACAATTCTATAAGGATAATTTTTATAGCTAAATCTTGTAGGTCATATCCTTGAAGGAGATTCCTACAAAGAAAATCACTGAATGAATGGAGTCAACATTTGTGTTTATTTCAAATCTCCTAATAGATATTTCTAAAATGTCTTGTTAGATTTTCCCACTAGCCTTGCTGAAAATTGCCATGCGTTTATTCATTTTTTTTCCATTTAAAAATACCTAAGGTACAAAAAAGTGTGAAGAATAACACAAAATATATACTGCTTAAATCTAATATTTGGTTAAACAGAGCCATTTTCAAAACTACTGCTGAGATCTGACTGGCTTTCTCCAAAGTAAATCTTGCCTTTAAGGAATATGCATTTTGACTCTGATGGAGTTACTGAAATAAGTACATAACCTCCTGAGGTACCTGAAAGTTGTAATTCTTAATAAATATTCTTAATTTTTTCATTAACTTTTTACTGAGAGAGAGTTGAATATGAAATACTAGTTTTGGGTGTACAACATAGTGATTTGACAATTCCATTCATTACAAAATGCTCACCATGAAAGTGTAGTTACTATCTGGCACCAAAGCTATTACAATATTATTGACTATATTCCCTATGCTATACTTCTCAACCTCATGACTTATTTATTGCATAATTGGCAAATACCTTTTACTTATTTTGGCCAATCCCATTCCCTTGAGTAACCACCAGTTTCTCCTCTGTATTTATGTCTGTTTCTATTTTATTTATTCACTTGTCTTGGTTTTTAGATTCCACATTTAAGTGAAATGATATGGTATCTGTCTTTTCCTGTCTGACTTATTTCACTTAGCATTATACCCTCTAGATCCATCCATGTTGTAGCAAATGGCAAGTTTCAGTCTTTTTATGGCTGAGTAATATTCCATTGTGTGTGTACACCACATCTGCTTTATCCATTCATCTATCTGTGAATACTTAAGTTACTTCCATATCTTGGCTATTGTAAATAATGCTACAGTATACATAGGAGTGCATATATCTTTTCAAATTAATGTTTTCATTTCCTTCAGGTTAATACTCACTGGTGGAATTACTGGGTCATGTAGTATTTCTGATTTTTTGAGGAATCTCTACTATTTTCCATAGCGGCTGCACCAATTTACATTCCCAATAACAGTACATGAGGATTCCCTTTTCTCTACCTCCTTGCCAAAACTAGATATTTCTCTCTCTCTTTTTTTTTAAAGATTTTATTTATCAGAGAGAGAAAGTGCATACAAGCAGGGGGAGCAGCAGGCAGGGGAGAAGCAGGCTCCCTGCTGAGCAAGAAGCCCAACGTGGGACTTGATCCCAGGACCCCGGGATCATGACCTGAGCCGAAGGCAGACGCTTAATGGACTGAGCCACACAGGCATCCCAACACTAGTTATTTCTTGTCTTTTTGATACTAGCCATTCTTAATGGTTATTCTTAGGGTTTTTTTTAACTTATCTTATAGCCCTAGCTGTTGCATCTAAAAAGATAGCAAGCAATATTTAATCCTAGCCAAAATAGGCTTATGGTCAGTGTTTATTCTTCCTGTACTGAGAAATACTAGGTATTAAGGCTTAGAGTAGTTTAGGAAGGTGTCAGCAGGACAATGGATTTTGAGATAAAATTTGTATGACTGAGTTGCTCTAAGAACTGTTGATGTTGTACATAATTATTATTTGCTTTCTTCTCACCCAGATTTGGTATTAGGGGAAAGAAATTACATTTTTCATCTTCTTATGCTCATAAAGCATCTTCCATTGCCAAATCTCCTAGTTTGTATTCTATGGAGAGAGAAGAGGAAGACTGTGTAATCTTCTCTGAAGGAATAATAGAGGAATACCTAGCATTCGACCACACTGATATGTGAGTATTATGTCTTTTAAGCTTTTTACTCCCCTATTTTGTTTATTAATATCTATTTTTTCTACAGTATACTGCCAAGTGTTACCTATAATTAGATTTATGTCACTTGGTTATTTATTTTCTATTACTTCTCAGGTATCCAGAGTTCATGTGCTAAGTTGATACAAATTCCTATTGCTTCCTCCTACCAGACTTTCTTCTGTATTTTCTTTCTGCACATGTCATTTGCCTCTTCCTGAGATTAAACATTTAAAATGAGTTAATTTCTTTTCTTCACATAGTTTGATTTTGCCTTTTGTAAATCATCACCAGTTAACTCATGGAAACTCTGAAACTCTTCAAAAGAACCTAGTTGAAGAGGTGAGAACTTTGTTTACATAAATCCTGTTTGAAAGGTACATACAGGGGCGCCTGGGTGGCTCAGTGGGTTAAAGCCTCTGCCTTCGGCTCAGGTCATGATCTCAGAGTCCTGGGATCGAGGCCCGCATCGAGCTCTCTGCTCAGCAGAGAGCCTGCTTCCTCCTCTCTGCCTGCCTCTCTGCCTGCTTGTGATCTCTCTCTCTCTCTGTCAAATAAATAAATAAAATCTTTAAAAAAAAAAGAAAGGTATATACAGTTTATATAAAACCTTAATTAGCACAGACTTTACAATTAATGTTTGTTTATATTCATTCTTATTGTATTCTGACAATAGTCCTGTGACAGATATTATTTATAGGATAGATGAGAATCAGAGTGGTTAAATGATTTGTCTTGAGGTAAAGCTAAAACCTAAAACTTTATTCATCTTATACTAAAATCCAGTGCTGTCTTCATTAGTCTATGCTTCCTTTCTCAAACAGTAACCTCTTAAGCTATTCCTGTAAGCCTTCAAAAGTTGCAGAATTTATAGTCACAGCAACACATATGGAAGTGAGAATTTCATTTTAGGCAACGAGGCTATGGTTAGGTCTAGTTTGTTGTGTCACATGATTCTGGATTCCTCCCATATTTCCTGCTAAACATGGTTACTGACGTGCTCAATATAAACAGTTCTAGGGTCAGCTAAACATAACCCAGATTTCTATATATAACACCACTGAGCAAGCTAATTGTTGCAAGAGAATCATATGTACTTTTGGTTTGTTAGAGACTGCCCCCTTCCCCTTCACTTCATCTGGCCTAGGTCAAATTATCTCTAATTCCTCTTCCATTTTTTCAAATCAAATATCTTCTCCCTTAGTTTAATTTATAAAAAATAAAGTTGTTTTAACTAATTTAAAATGTGATTTAAATGCATCATAGGTATCCCAAGTTCATTTCTTTCCCTTTTCCTGATAAATAAAAGTTAATTTTTAGGTAACACAGGAAGATTTTTTTTTTTTAAGATTTTATCTATTTGAGAGAAAGAGAAAGAGAGTGTCCATGCATGAGTGGAGGGAGGGACAGAGGGAGAGGAAGTGGGTGGGAGAGAATTTCAAGGAGACTCTGTGCTGAGCATGGAACCCAATGCAGGACTCAATCCCACAACCCTGAAATTACGACTTGAGCCAAAACCAAGAATCAGATGCTTAGCCAACTGAGCCACCCAGGTGCCCCAACATAGGAAGATTTTTAGAAAGGCAGCCTTCCCTTTAGAATTATCACCGAGATATTGATTAAAAAATGACAGAGTAGTTGAACCTTTAGAATGTTTCTAATTGGAAAGATTAAGGGCCCAAAAATAAACCAAAACACCTACAGGAAATCAGCAAATGATTTTAATGCAACATGGAAAAATCATCTAAAAAAATAAGGTTCTGAACTTATTCTTTAAATAAAATAAATTGTGGGCGCCTGGGTGGCTCAGTGGGTTAAAGCCTCTGCCTTTGGCTCAGGTCATGATCTTAGGGTCCTGGGATCCAGCCCCGCATCGGGCTCCCTGCTCATTTGGGAGCCTGCTTCCTCCTCTCTCTCTGCCTGCCTCTCCTCCTACTTGTAATCTCTCTCTGTCAAATAAATAAATAAAATCTTTAAATAAATAAATAAATAAATAAATAAATAAATAAATAAATAATTGTACATATACAAAATTTTAAGTGTGACAAGGAAATCATATAAATTTAGAAGAAAATAAAATATGATTGTTCTTTAAAAAAATAATTTGGGAATAGGGAAGGCCTTTCTAACTAACCATAGCACAAAATCTATAAGTCATTTAAGACATTCTTAAAAACTGGAACGCCTGGGTGGCTCAGTGAGTTAAGCCTCTGCCTTCAACTCAGGTCATGATCTCAGGGTCCTGGGATCGAGCCCCACATCGGGCTCTCTGCTCAGCAGGGAACCTGCTTCTCCCTCTCCTTCTGCTCCTTTCTGCCCTGCTTGTGCTCTCTCTCTCTCTCTCTCAAATAAATAAAATCTTTAAAAAAATTATTTATTTGAGAGAGAGTGTGCAAGTGGGAGAGGAGCAGAGGGAGAGGGACAAGCAGACTCTGCGTTGAACGTGGAGCCCTACATGGGGCTCAGTCCCACAACGCTGAGATCATGACCTGATCTGAAACCAAGAATTGGACACTCAACTGACTGAGCCACCCAGGTGCCCCAAGAAAAGGGATTTTATTATTATTTTTAAAGATTGTATTTATTTATATGAGAAAGAGAGAGAGTGTATGCATGAGAGAGCATTAGCAGGGAGGAGGAGCAGAGGGAGAGGGAGAGGCAGGCTCCTTACTGAGGAGATCAGGGGTCAATCCCAGGACCCTGGGATCATGACCTGAGCCAAAGGCAGACGCTTAAGTGACTGAGCCACCCAGGCATCCCAAGTAAATGGACTTTAAATAAAGGAAATAAAATACAATCTCATTCACAATTAGCAATGCAAATTAAAACTATAATGAGATGCTATTTTATCTGTTAGACTGGCAGAGAAAAAAAAATAAAGAAGTTTCGGGCGCCTGGTGGCTCAGTCGGTTAAGCAACTGCCTTCAGCTCAGGTCATGATCCTGTAGTTCCGGGATCGAGTCCCGCATCAGGCTCCCAGCTCCATGGAGAGTCTGCTTCTCCCTCCGACCTTCTTCTCTCTCATGCTCTCTCTCACTCTCTCTCTCTCTCTCAAATAAATAAATAATCTTTGAAAAAAAAATAAAGAAGTTTCATAATTCCTTGAATGGGAAAAAAAGGCATATTTTTTTCAACACTGGAGAATTTTTCCTCTTTAGAAGAAAGTGGGCAATATCTTTCCAAATGGAATGCATATACCCTTTTACTCAGTAATTCTGTTTATAGGAACTTATCCTACTGATGTAATACCCATGTAGCCAAAGAACTACATACAAGGATATTAAATACAGTACTGACTATAAGAACAAAAGGTTGGTTGATCAGTAACTAGCCAGTTAGATATGCTATGGTATATCCAATGGAATACTCTGCATCTATTTTTTAAGAGGCATATTGATCTGTATTAATAGGGATCAACGGCCAGTTATATTGTTAAGTAAAAGACCAAGGTGCAGCATAGTGTATAATGTAACTATTTCTCTGGACCGAAGTATAGTGTTGGCTTCTGGGAATGGTGCCTGGGAACAGAGATATAAACTTATTTTTCGCTACATATATATTTTTTCTTCTGTATAATTTGAATTTTTTCATCATATGTAAGTGTTATCTCTTATAAAAAGAAACATAAATTTAAATACAATTAATACTCATCAGCCTTCTCCCCCACTTAATGCCAGGCCAGCTCATCTGGGGAAGAGGAGAAAGTCTTTAGTTGCCCTGTATAAACATCTTAGCATCCTTCTTTCCTGCTTACATCTTCCCACTTAATTCTTGAGACCTCTGCTACCCCTAGTGATAAGTCTCACTGTAGAGGCCTTAAAATATTTCTTTGTACCCCAACTGTTCCAGAATTTGCTTTATCTTAATTTAAAATACATCTATCATAGTAAGTACATCTGTCAGCTAGAGTTTTTCCCCCAAAATACTGAGGCTAGTGGGACTCCCTGATAGAGAAGAGAAGACTTGACTGAGAGTTTCTGGCCTACAGATAGATACACGGTCTCCAGAAGAGCCTCAGAGTAGCTTCTTGTGCTGTGTTTCTTGTGCCTCAAGTGGCACAGTTATATGCCCATCATTAGATATTACATTAACATTAACCTAAATGGTATCCAATTAAAACAAGAAGATTCTTTCTGGATGCTTGTCGTAGCTTATTGCTCAGTGACAATGTTCACCTGTTTAAAGCTAAAAAATATACACTGAGTCTCAGTCTTCTTTTTCTTGTTCTTTTTTTTTTTTTTTTTTGGCAGAGTAGTGGGGTGAGATGGGAGTAAAAAGGGAAATTCAGTCTCCTCTTTTGAGAACTCCCTTAGGTCACAAGGCAGCTTAACACATCTGCTAACATACATATGCTGAGTCAGTCACCAATCACACTCCTGAAGAAGCACATGAACACTCAGTAGAGAATAACCATGAAGTCTTATTTGCTTCTGTTACAGGGAAGAGGGGTTTCAAGGAAAATTACAAGGAGCTCCAGAGAAACAGAAATTAGGATACCCTCCCATTGCTCCATTTTACTGCATGAAAGAGGACGTCCTTGCTTATGTGTTTGATGACGTGTGGAGCAAGGTTCTGAGCTGTATGGAGCAGCTGACACGTAGTCATTGGGAGGGACTGGCTTCCGGTAAGGATCTTTGTGAAAAAAACATAAAAAAGTAATTGTTTATGATTTCTAAAGCCTAACTAGTTTATCAGATTATATGCTTCATTAGTGTAAAAGATCCATATTTGTATTTCCCACAGACACTAACAGATATTGAGAAAATATCTGAGAATGAGTGGATGAGGAACAAGGCCCATTCTATAACTAGACTGTGATTTCTTTGAATATAGTTATTTGTGAGAAAAAAAACATGTGCAAGTGGCAAATACATTTTAAAAACTGCTTTACGTAAGAAAAATTAATATACAATAAACCATATTTAAAGTGTGCAATTTGGTAAATTCACCTATGTATACAAACATAAAACCACAAAACAGTGAATATAATGAACATATGCATTACCCCCAAAAGTTCATGACCTTTGTAATCCTTCCCTTCTGCCCGTGCCTGATCCACCATCCCCAAGTAACAACAAATGTGCTTTCTGTCACTATAGTTTAGTTTTTATTTTGTAGAGTTTCATATAAATGGAATCATGGTATTTAATTTTTGTTAGCTTCCTTCATTCAGCATGATCATTTTCAGATTCATCCATGTAATTGTGTGTCAGCAATTTATTTCTAACAGATATTCCATTGTTTCATAACTTGTTTATCCATTTACCTGTTCATGGACATTTGGGTGGTTTTAAGTGTGGGCCTATTACATGTAAAGCTGGTCTGCATGTTACTGTATAAAGAGCTTTTTGAATATACATTTCCTTTTCTCTTAGATAAATTTCTAAGAGTGGAATGGTCTGATTATATGGTTAAATGTATATTTAGCTTTTTAAGAATTGTTTTGGTTTTCTGTGTTACACAAAAAAATTTATCACAAACTTAGCGTTTCAAAGAACACACATTTATTATCTCACAGATTTGTGGGTCAGAAGTCCCAAGAATGGCTTAGCTAGTCCTCTACTTAGGATCTCACAAAGTTGCAACCAAGGTGCTGGCCATGACTAGGCTCTCATGTAGAGGCTCAACTAGGAAAGGATCCACTTCCCCTTTTATGTGTTCTTAGAAGCATCTAATTTCTTGTAGCTGTAGGAGTCACAGCAGCTTTCTGTTTCAAAGCCAGCAAGAAAGACTGAGAGCTAGTCATCTAGCAAAACAGAAGCTTATATAATATAACACATTCATGGGAGTGACATCTCATCACTTTTAGCATCATCTGTTGGTCTGAAGCAAGTCACACTCAAAGGGAGCAGATTCCACAAAGGTGTGAACACTGAGAGGTAAGAATCACAGAGGGGCCACCTTAGAGTCTAAGGCCCCCTTAGAGTACTGGCCCCCAGTGGCTCCAGCATTCAAAATATATTCAATTCCCAAGGCTTTCAAGAAACTCATCTTATTATAGCATTGCCTCTGAAGTCCAAAATATTGTCACCTAAATCAGGCCCTGCTATGAACGAAGTTCCTGGATGTAATACATTAAGTAAAATTACTGGGGCACAATTCCTTTCCATCTATAGACCCGTGAAACTAAAGGCTATATACACAGGTATATAAACATCTATATAATCCAGCCATTCCACTCCTAGAGAAAAGTTACCTTATCCCAACATATAATAGTGGGCCAGGGAAAAGGTCACAGACATTCTAGATAAGAGGTGTATGTGCAGAAATGGAAGGCAAAAAAGGGTTCATAGCTATTCTGATGGGAAAATACTGGGAGTTCCAGTCCTAGAAATAATCTCAGGTCTATGTTCCAACCTCTAGGCTCTTGGTTTTTGTTTTTGTTTTTAAGATTTTATCTATTTATTTGAGAGAGAGAGAGGAATACTAGAGCGGGGTGAGGGAGAAGCAGACACCCAGCCAAGCAGGGAGCCCCACAGGGTACTCGATCCCAGGACTCCAGGATCATGACCCAAGCCAAAGGCAGATGTTTAACTGATTGAGCCACCCAGGCGCCCTGAGCTCTTGGTTTTAGCTTCTGAGTCATCCTTCCTTTTTCATAAAATGTAGCACAAGTGTGCAGCTAAGTAATTTTATCAGACTGCCTCCTGCCAGTAGAATTTTGGGGGTCTGACACCCTTTCTTTCATAAAACTCTTTTGGCATCTAGAGATACAGAATTTTCAAAATCATCCAGTATTGATTTCTTTATATTTAATAATTTTTCCTTCACTTTCTCTTCCTTATCTCATGTTTTACTATAAGTAGCAAGAAAAAAAAATCAGGCCTCACCTTCAACACTTTGGAAATCTCCTTAGCTACATAACCAGAATTATCACTTAAAAGTCCTGCTTTCCACTTGACCACAGAAGACCATTTCACTAAGCTTTCCTTCACTAAATAAGCACCTCCTTTCTTCCAGTTTCTAATAACATTTTCCTTATTTCCTTCTAAACCCTCCCCTACAGCATCCTCCAAATCCAGATTTCTACTAAGTCTGTTCAAGGCAATTTTTGCTTTCTCTATCATACTTCTCAAAATCTGCTAGCCTCTATCAATGAATCATCGAAAATGAAATTAAGGAAGCAATTCACTTATAATAGCATCAAAAAATAAAATACTTAGGATTAAACTTAACCAAGGAAATGTAAGACTTTTACACTGAAAACTATAAAACATTATTGTAAGAAAACAGAGAAGACCTAAAGAATTGGAAAGTCATCCTGTGTTTATAGATTGGAAGATTTAATATTGTTAAGATGGCAATACTCCCCAAATAAATTTACAAGTTGAGTGAATGTCCAAAATAATACTAAAAAAGAACAAAATATAAGACTTCACACTTCCTGATTTTAAAACTTGATACAAAGCTACATTTCCTAAAACAGTGTGTTATTGGCATAAGAAGTGACATATAGATCAACAGAATAGGATCAAGAGTCCAGAAATAAACCCTCACATCTATGGCCAATTTTTCAACAAGGGTGCCAAGACCACTGAATGGGAGAAGAATAGTCTCTTCAACAAATGGTGCTAACACAACTGGATAGCTACATGGAAAAGAATGAATTTGGAACTTTATTTCACAACACATATAAGATTTCAACTCAGAATGGATCACAAGCATACACTAAACAACTAAAACTATAAAACTCTTAGAAGAAAACAGAGGAGTAAATCTTAATGAGCTTGAATATGGCAGTGTTATCTTTAATATGACACCAAGACCATAAACAACAACAGAAAAATTGACAAACTGGATTTTATCAAAATAAAAAAATATATATTGAAGGATATTATCAAAAAAGTGAAAAAACAACCTACAGAATGGGAGAATGTAAGTGTAAATCAAATAACCTGGTAAGAATCTAGCATCCACAACATATAAATTCAATTTAACAACTTTTGTTGAAATTGAAATTCAATTCAACAACAGAGGGACAAACAACCCAACTTAAAAATGGGCAAACAACTTGAATAGATATTTCTCCAAAGATTACACATGGCCAAAAAGCATGAGAAGATGTTCAACATCATATTCTTTAAGGAAATATAAACCAAAACCAAAATCACAATGAAATACTACTTCATACCCACCAGGATAGCTATGTTAAAAAAAAAATAGACAATAACAAGTATTGGTGAGGATTTGGAGAAATTGGAAACCTCATACATTGCTGGTGAGAAGGTAAACTGGTGCAGCCATTGTGCAAGCAGTTTGGTAGTTCCTCAAAAAGTTAAACATAAAATTACCCTATGACCCAACAATTCCATTCAAAGGTGTATAACCAAAAGAACTGAAACCACAGCCACAAAAAAGCCGGTGCATGAATGTTCACAACAGCATTCATTATTTGTAATGGTCAAAAAGTAGAATTAGGGGGGCCTGGCTGGTTCAGTTGGTAAAGTATGCCACCCTTGATCTCAGTGTTGTGAGTTTGAGCCCCACATTGGGTATAGAGATTACTTAAAAATATTTTTTTAAAACGTAGAAACTCAAATGTCCATCAATTATGAATGGAGAAACAACATTTGGTATATCGAGCTGTTATGGACCGAATTATGTCCTCCTCAGAATTTTTATGTTGAAGCCCTAACCTCCAATATGACTGTTCGGAAATGGGACCTCTAGGGAAGTAATTAAGGTTAAATGAAGTTATAAGGGTGAAGCCCTAATCCTATAGAATTGGTATCCTTATAAGAAGAGGAAGAGACATCAGAGCACCCTTTCTGAGCATGCACAGAAAAGAGGTCACACAAGGACAAAGCTGCCTACAAGGCAGATAGCACCTTGATCTTGGACTTCTAGCCTCCAGAACTGTAAGAAAATAAATTTCTGTTATTTAAGCCATCCCATCTGTGGTATTTTGTTAGAGCAGGCTAAGTAACTAATATACAATGCAATGTAATATTCATTCATAAAATAAAGTAATCCTGCATGTTTCAGAACGGATGAACCTTGAAAATATTATGCTAAGTGAGAGAAACCAGACACAGAGCCATATATTATATGATTTAATTCAGATGAAATGTCCAGAACAGGCACATCCATAGAGAAAGAAGGTAGTTTAATGGTTGCCGAGGGATAGAGGAAGAAGGGAATTGAGAGGTATGTAGTATCTCTTTGGGGTAATGATATTTTCTGAAATTAGATAGTGGTGCTGGTTGCACAACATTGTGAATATACTAAAAACCAATTAATTATATACTGTAAAAATGGTTAAAAATGGTGAATTTTATGTTACATGAATTTTATCTCATTAAAAACATTTTTAAAACTTTCAACCTGTATGTAAATGTGAGTCTGTTGATGGTTAATTTTTTATAGATATGAAAAAAACTTATTTATTCTAAAAACAAACACACAAAAAAACAAAAAATCTTCACCCACTTCTCCAGTTCCTCAACCCCTGCTTTTAGCAACCATCTATCTTTTATCTATGAGCTTTGTTTTGTTTTTAGATTTCATCTGTGAGAAAGATCATATGGTATTTTTCTTTCTCTGATTTACTTCACTTAGCATAATGCCCTCACTGTCACAAATGGAATGATTTCATTCTTTTTTATGACTGAAGAATATTCCATTATAGATATACACCACAATTTTTTTTAACAATTCACCTATTGATGATTGATGATTTCCATATATTGGCTGTTGTAAATAAGTACTGCAATGAACATGGAGGTACGTACATCTTTTCAAGTTAGTGTTTTCATTTACTTCAGATAAATACCCAGAGGTGGAATTGTTGGATCACGTGGTAGCTCTATTTTTAATTTTTTAAAAACATTTTTTTTTTTTTAGATTTTGTTTATTTGAGAGAAAGCATGAGCAAAGGGAGGGAGTAGGGCAGAGGGAGAAGCAGGGTCCTCACTGAGTGGGGAGCCCAATGTGGGACTCGATCCCAGGACCCTGGGATCATGTCCTGAGCCAAAGGCAGATGCTTAACCAACTAAGTCATCCAGGTGCCCCTATTTTTAGTTTTTTGAGGAATATCCATACTTTTTTCCATAGTGGCTACACCAATTTACATTCCCATGAACAGTGCACAAGGGTTCCCTTTCTCCACTTCCTTGCCAACCCTTGCTATTTCTAGACTTTTTGAAAATAGCCATTCTGACTGGTATGAGGTAATACCTCATGGTGATTTTGATTTGCATTTCCCTGATGATTAATGATGTGGGGCATCTTTTCATGCACTTGTTTGCTATCTGTATTTCTTCTTTGGGAAAATGTCTATTCAGATCTTCTGCCCATTTTTAACTTGGATTTTTTTGGCTATGTATATATTTTCATATATTTTAGATATTAGCCCCTTACCAGATAGATGATTTGCAAATACTTTCTCTGATTCAATAGGTAGCTTTTTCATTTTGTTGCTTTTTCCTTTTGCTAGTTTTATGTTTGATGTTTTATTTTTAGTTTAGTTTGATGTTTTATTTTGCTTTTTGCTTTTGGCATCAGATTAAAAAAATCATGGTCTTGGCCAAGAAGTTTACCTCATATCTTTTTCCCAGGAGTTTTGTGGTTTCAGGCCTTACGTTCAAGTGTTTAATCTATTTTAAATTGGCTTTTGTGTATGGTGTGAGATACTGGTCCAGTTTTCTAAAAACTATTTATTGAAGAGACTATCCTTTCCCCCTTGTATGTATGTTGTAAATTAATTGAACATACATCATGGATTTATTTCTAAGTTCTCTGTTCTGTTCTATTGATCCATGTGTCTATTTTTACACCAGTACCATACTGTTTTAATTGCTATAGGTATGCTATATGCTATAGCTCTGTTTGAAATAGAGCAAGATGCCTCCAGCTTTGTTCTTTCTCGAGATTGCTTTGGTTATTTGGGGTCTTTCATGGTTTCATGCAAATTTTAGAATTGTTTGTCCTATTTCTGTGAAAAAAAGCCACTGGAAATTTGATAGGAATCACATTGAATCTGTATTTTTGGGGGTAGTATGGATATTTTAATTCTAATAGAAGTATTAATTCTTCTAATCTATGAGCACAGAATATCTTTCCATTTGTTTGTGTCTTCTAGGACTACTATAATACAAACATTACATTTGATAGAGTTCCTGAGTTCCATAAGTCTATTCCCATTATGCATAATTCTCTCTTTTGTTTAACTTTATTGCTTTCCATTATTTTTTCCTCTAGGTCATTAATTTGTTCCTCTGCTTCTTCTAGCCTGCTGTTCATTGCATCAAGTGGGTTTCTGATCTCATTGCACTCTTCATCTCTGTATGATTTTTTTATCTCTTTGTAAGAGTCTCACTGGTGTCTTCCATTCTTTTCTCAAATCCAGTGAGTATCCTTATGATTGTTACTTTATATTCCCTATCAGGCATGTTACTTATATCTGTTTTGCTTAGATCTCTGGCCATGACCTTATATTTGTTTTTTCATTTGGGATAAATTCCTGTCCTCTCATTGTGTCTAAGTTTCTGCCTGCTTCTGTGTGTCAGGAAAGCCAATTATGTCTCTTGTTTCTGGAAGTAATGGCCTTATGAAGAAGAGGTCATGTAGTGCCCAGGGCCTGGGGCTTCAGGGAGTGTCTCCAGTGTGTGCTGTATATGCTGTACTATTGTGTTCTGGCTGCTCTATCCTTCCAGCCAGTCATCTGCAGAGGCTCTCCTTTCCTGCTGTGGGCAGTGTTTGGCCCCTGGTCTGAATGTGGTGAGTTTTAACTAGGTGTGCCCGGGTTTGCTTATGAACTGAGACCTGCAAAACTCTAGTTGGGAGACGTAGTGTGGGGAGGGGTTTGGCTGGTCTTCTGGGGGAGGGGCCCACTACACTAGGAAGAAGTTAGCATGACTGAGAAGGGCAGCTTGATTGGAGCACAGGGCTACAGGAATTAGTGTAAGCAAGTTAGGTAGCCACTGTCTGCGCTGTTCTGCTTCCTGCAGGTGGCTCTGTGTTTATGCTGGGGTGGGGTACGGGGTGGAAAAAATGGCATTTGGCCAGCTCCATTGTTCTCAGAGAGATGGCTTTGTGAATACTGCCTCAGGGACACACTCTGAGAAGAGCAAATAATCTCCCCACTCTGTGTCCTATGCTTTCTTCAGGTTGCTGTTTCCACACTGTATGTCCCCAGGTTCTTTGCCTCCTTTCTCTCCAAGAGCAGCACAGTGCCCTCTGGGCTCTATCCCAGCCAAGCCTGATACAGCGAGAGAAGGAACACAAGCAGGGGGAGTGGGAGAGGGAGAAGCAGGCTTTCCTGCAGAGCAGGGAGCCCCATGCGGGATTCAATCCCAGGACCCTGGGATCACGACCTAAGCCGAAGGCAGATGCTTAACGACTGAGCCACCCAGGCACCCCTGACCTTTTAAATTTCAAGCTTTAAGCCCCACTGGTTGCAAGACCTCATGAAATTCAGCCTCTCTCATTTTCGAAGCCAGTGTCTATGAGGAAATGTTCTCCTTATGCATTCCTCTGTCTGCTTCTCTATTCTCTCACCCTTCTCCACATCTATGGCTCCTTCCCATCTGCAGCAGCCATGATCCATTTCTCCCCTAAATCACATCTCCACACTTCCTACCTTCTTTTATTGACCACTTCTCTCCCTTTAGTTGTAGAGTTTGTTTTGTCAGTCTTCAGGTCAATTTCTGGAATATTTAGGCTGATTTTATAGTTATCCAGTTGTATTCAAGGGACAAAGTGAGCCTGGGGTCCTTCTACTCCACTACCATCATCCTATCTCTGCAGGAAGATTTCTTGACTAATCTTAGGACATATGCCAGACATGCAGAGATGTGTGGCAGCTTTCTCTGGGAACAGAAGTACTTGCAGGCACTATTATCCTTTCCCTCACCCAACACAGATAGGCAGACACTCGTGGGAGGCAGTTCTGACACCTCCATCTATTTTGTTGATACTACTTGCTCTGCTCCAGCACTGCCCTCCAGTCTCACCCCACCCAACCTGACCAACCTGACAGTCACCTCCAAAAGCAGCTCCTACCCCACCACACCTGGTATTCAGCCCTGGCCAGGAACAGCTTACCTACAAAACAATGCCTGCCCTAGGGTGTGGGAAAGGTAACCCCACACACTAGTATGCTGATGGTAGCTGCTGCTTGGTGTCTCAGCTACCCACTCCAAAAGCAAGCTCTGCCCAATACTGCACCTGTAGCAGTCATAGCAGGTCATTGCAGACAGGCGGGGCTGAGGCTAGTCCTGCTTACCACTGAGCCTACAGTGAATGCAACCAGGCCTCTCAGTGAGCTGCTCAAGAGGCAACACTGCCCAGCAGTGTGTCTATAGTAGCCTTGGCTCAAGCACAACAGGAGGGTGCAGGCAGACCACATAGGGGACAGCCCTGCAGCACCTGGTCCTGTTGACCAGGGTGGATTGCACTACAGAGCAGCACAGGATACCTTCTACATAAGGCAACTTCTTTCAAAACCAGGCCTACCTAATACACAGAAACAAACATGGAGTCAGAAAAAAATCAGAGACCAAGGAGTGGGTTCTAAATGAAGTAACAAGATAAAACGACAGAGAAAGAGCTAAATAAAATGGAGATACACAATCTACCTGATAAAGAGTTCAAAGATACTCATGGGACTTGATAGAAGAGTGCAGGATAGAAAGGGATAGAAAATATAAACAAGAACCAGTCAGACCAAAAACTACACTAACTGAAGTGAAAAATACACTGGGGTTGGGGGTGCCTGGGTGGCTCAGTCAATTAAACGTCTGATTCTTGATTTCAGCTCAGGTCATGATCTCAGGGTTGTGGGATCAAGCCCCGCATCGTACTCTGTGCTGGGCAAGGAGTCTACTTAAGATTCTCTCTTTTCCTCTCCCCGCAACTCTCAAAAAAAAAAAAAAATACACTAGAGGGATCAACAGCAGATTAGAGAATGTAGAGGAATGTTCAGTAATCTGGCAGACAGAGTGATAGAAAGCAACCAAACTGAAATAGCAAAAAGAAAACGAACCCTGAAAGAGGATAGATTAAGGCAACTCTGTGATAACACTAAGTATAATAATATTCACATTGTAGGGGTCCCAGAAGAACAGAGAGAAGGGAGTAGAAATTTTATTTGAAGAAATAATAGCTGAAAACTTCCCTAGACTTGAGAAGGAAACAGACATTCAGGACCAGGAATCACAGAAAACCTCACACAGGATGAACCCAAGGAAGTCCACACCAAGACACATATAATTAAAATGACAAAAATTAAAGACAGAGAATCTTAAAAGCAGCAAGAGAAAAGGAAACCGTTATATACAAGGCAAATTTCATAAAGCTAGCAGTTGATTTTTCAGCAGAAATTTTGCAAGCCAGAAGAACGTGGCATAATATATTCAAAGTGCTAAAATGAAAAACCTACAACCAAGAATATATTACCCAGCAAAGTTATCATTCAATATTGAAAGAGAGATAAAGAATTTCCCAAACAAAAGTTAAAGGAGTTATCACTACTAAACTGGCCCTACAAAGAATGTTAAAGAAACTTTAAGTAGAAACAAAAAGGCCGTAACTAGAAGTAAAAAATCTGAAAGGAAAAAAATTTACTATTAAAAACAAACATACAGTAATGGTAATAATCAATCACTTATAAAACTACTATGAAGGTTAAGAAGCAAAAGTAGTATTATATCTACAAAAAATAAGTCAAGATACACAAAATAAAAAGATGTAAAATATATACATAAAACATGGAGTAAAAATCAAGTGCTTTTAGAATGTGTTCAAACTTAAGCAACCATCAACTTATTAGAGACTACTATACCCTATATATGTAGGGTATTATATAGGAACCTCATAGTAACCACACTGAAAACCGCTGACCAATCCACACACAAAAAAGAGAAGGGAATCCAAAAATAACAATAATGGAAGTCATCAAACACAACGGAGGACAGTAATAAAAGAAGAAAGGAACAGGGAATAATGCAAAAATAACCAGAAAATGGTTAACAGAATGACACTAAGTACATATCAATCAATAATTACTTTAAATGTGAGTGGACTAAATGCTCCAATCAAAAGAAATTGAAGGGAATGAATAAAAAGACAAGGTCTATCTCTATGCTGCCGAGAAGAAACTCACTTTAGATGTAAGGACACACAGAGAGTAAAGTGAAGGGTTGGAAAAGGATATTTCATTCAAATGGAAACCAAAAGCTGGACTAGTAGACTTTAAAGACTGTAATAAGAGACAAAGAGAAGCATTACATAATAAAGGGATCAATCCAACAAGAGAATGTAACAATTCTAAATATCTATGCATCCAACATAGAAGCACCTAAATATATAAAGCAAATATTAACAAACATAAAGGGACAAAATGACAGTAATATAATAATAGCAGGGGACTTTAACACCCCATGTACATTATAGATAGATCATTCAAACAGTAGATCAATAAGGAAACTGGCTTTGAATGATACATTATATAAGATGGAGTTAACAGATATATACAAAACTTTCCATCCCAAAAATGGCAGAATACACAGAGAACACATACACATGGAACACTCTCCAGGATGGATCACATGTTAGGCCCTGAAACAAGTCTCCATAAATTTAATATTTAAGTCATATCAAGGGCACCTGGGTGGCTCAGTTGGGTTAAGTGTCTGACTCTTGCTTTTGGCTCAGGTCATGATCTCAGGGTCCTGGGATCAAGCCCTGAGTCTGGCTCCCCACTCTGCAAGAGTCTGCTTGTCTCCCCCTGCCCCTCCCCCACCTCAGGTCACTCCCTCCCTCTCTCTCTAAAATAAACAAATAAATATTTAAATATATTAAGAATCTTTTCCAGCCACAATGGTATAAAATGAGAAATCAATTATAAGAAAAAAACTAGAAGTGGATGCCTGGGAGGCTCAGTGGGTTAAAGCCTCTGTCTTCGGCTCAGGTCATGATCTCAGGGTCCTGGGATCGAGCCTCGCATCAGGCTCTCTGCTCAGCAGGGAGCCTGCTTTCTCCTCTCTCTATGCCTACTTGTAAACTCTCTCTGTAAATAAAATCTTAAAAAAAAAAAAAAAGACGGTCATAGGACCTTTTTTTAAGAAAAAGAAAAAACTAGAAGAAATACAAACACATGGAGGACAAACAACATACTAACAAGCAGCCAAAGAGTTAGGCTGTCCTCTTCGAAAAAATCGAAGAGGAGGGCGCCTGGGTGGCTCAGTGGGTTAAAGCCTCTGCTTTCGGCTCAGGTCATGATCTCAGGGTCCTGGGATCGAGGCCCGCATCGGGCTCTCTGCTCANCCTCCCCCCCTGCCTGCCTCTCTGCCTACTTGTAATCTCTCTCCCTCTGTGAAATAAAAAAAAAAAAAAAAGAAAAAAAGAAAAAATCGAAGAGGAAATAAAAAAATACCTGGAGACAAATGAAAATGGAAACGGGACAGTTCAAAATCTTTGGGACACAGCAAGGGCAATTCTAAGAAGGAAGGTTACAGCAATACAGGGCTACCCCCAAAACCAAGAAAAGCCTCATTCTAAATTTACACATAAAGGAACTAGAAATAGTAGAACAAAGCCCAGAGTTAGCAGAAGGAAGGAAATAATAAAGATTAGGGTGGAAATAAATGAAATAGAGACTAAAAAATCATTAGAAGAGATCACTGAAACTAAGAGCTATTTCTTTGAAAAAATAAAACTGAAAAAAAAATAAAATTGATACACCTTTAGCCAGACTCATCAAGAAAAAAGAGGACTCAAATAAAATCAGAAATGAAAACAAACTTACAAACTACATCAGAGAAATATGAGGCCTATAAGAGACTGCTATCAAAAATTATATACCAAAAAATTGGACAATCTATAAGAAATGGGTAAATTTCTGGAAATACAATTCTCTAAGACTGAGTCAGGAAGAAATAGAAAATTTGAACAGATCGATTACTAGTACCAAAATTTTTTTTTTTTAAAGATTTTATTTATTTATTTCACAGAGGGAGAGAGATCACAAGGAGGCAGAGGCAGGCAGAGAGAGAAGGAGAAGCAGGCTCCCTGCTGAGCAGAGAGCCTGATGCGGGCCTCGATCCCAGGACCCTGAGATCATGACCTGAGCCGAAAGCAGAGGCTTTAACCCACTGAGCCACCCAGGCGCCCACTAGTACCAAAATTTTGAATTGGTAATCAAAGAACTCCCAAGATGGGATGCCTGAGTGATTCAGTCATTTAAGCATCTGACTCTTGATTTCAGTTCAGTTCATGATCTCAGGATTGTGAGATCAAGCCCTTCATTGGGTTCTATGCTCAGTGGGGAGTCTGCTTGAGGATTCTCTCTCCCTCTCCTTTCTCCCCTCCCCCCACTCATGCTTGCTCTCTCTCTCTCTAAAATAAATAATCTTTTAAAAATTAAAAAAAAAATAAACAGCAGATCTCTAAAACAAAACAAAACAAAAAACTCCTAATAAAATTCTGGGACATGATGCTTCATGGGTGAATTCTAGCTAATATTTAAAGACAAGTTAAAACCAATCCCTCTCAGGGCACCTATGTGGCTCAGTCAGTTGAGCATCTGACTCTTGATTTTGGCTTAGGTCATGATCTCAGGGTCAGGTGATCAAGCCCCACATCAAGCTCTGCATTGGGAATGGGGCCAGCTTGGGATTCTTTCTCTCCCTTTTCCTCTCCCCCTCCCCCACTGCTTGCTCCTTCTCGCTCTAAACAAACAAACAAATAAGTTAATTATCCCCCTCAAACTATCCTGAAAAATAGGAGAGGAAGGAATGCTTCCAAGTTCATTCTATCAGATCAGCATTATCCTGATAGCAAAACAAGACAAAGACACTACAAAAAAATAAGATTGCAGACCAATATCCCCGATAAACGTAGGTGCAAAAATCTTCAACAGATTATCAGCAAAGGAAACTTAAAATTACATTTAAAAAGGGGCACCTGGGTGGCTCAGCTGGGTAAGGATCTGCTTTTAATTTCAGCTCAGGTCATGATCTCAGGGTTTTGAGATTGAGCCCTGTGTTGGGTTCCATGCTCAGTGGGGATTCTGCTTGAGATCCTCTCCCTCTCTCTCTCTGTTCCTCCCCCAAATAAATAAATATTTAAGAAAATACATTAAAAGAGTCATTCTCCAAGATCAAGTGGAATTTATTCTAGTGATGCAAGAATGGTTCAACATCCACAAATCAATGTGGATTTTGACAAAATGAAGGATAAAAATCACATGATCATCTCAGTAGATACAGAAAAAGCATCTGACAAAATCCAACATCCAGTCATGATAGAAGCTCTCAACTAAATGGGTAGAGAAGAAACATACCTAACAAAATAAAGACCATATATGTCAAACTCACAGCTAACATCATACTCAATGGTGAAAATATGAAAGCTTTCCCTCTAAGATCAAAAACAAGACAAGGATGTCCACTCTCACCACTTTAATTTAACATAGTACTGGAAGTCCTAGTCACAGCAATCAGACAAGGGGAAAAAAGGCATCCAAATTAAAAAGGAAGAAGGAAAACTGTTACTATTTGCAGATGACATATTACATTAAACAAACAAACAAACAAAAACCCTAAAGACTCCATCAAAAACCTGGTAGAATAAATGAATTCAGTAAAGTTGCAAGATACAAAATCAATATGCAGAACTCTGTTACATTTCTATACACTAACAACAAAAGAGCAGAATGAAAAATTAGGAAAATAATCCCATTTACATGAAAAAATCACATAGGAATAAATTTAATGAAGGAGCTGAAAGACTTGTATTCTGAAAAGTATGACATTAATGTAAGAAACTGAAGATGACACATATAAATGGAAAGATATATCGTGTTCATGGATTGGAAGAATTAATTTTGTTAAAACATCCATATTATGCAAAGTAATCTTCAGATTCAATGCAATCCCTATATAAAAAAACTAAGAGCATTATTCATAGAACTAGAATGAAAAATTCTAAACTTTGTATGGAACCATAGGAAGCCCTGAATATCCCAAGCAACCCTGAGAAAGAAGAACAGAGTTGGAGGTATCACAATCTCAGCATTCAAACTATACTACAAAGATACAGTAATCAAAAGAGAGTACTGTCACAAAAACAGACACATAGATCAATGAAACAGAATTAAGAACCCAGACATAAACCCATGTTTATATGGTCAATTAATCTACAACAAAGGAGACAAGAATATACAATGTGGAAAAGACATTCTCTTCAATAAATCGTGTTGGAAAAACTGGACAGTTACATATGAAAGATTGAAACCAGACCGCTTACAGAATATACAAAAATAAACTCAGAATGGATTAAAGACTTAAGTATAAGACTTGAAATCATAAAACTCCTAAAAGAAAATATAGGCAGTAAACTCATGGACATCAGCCCTAGCAATATTTTTGGATATGTCTCCCCAGGAAGGAAAACAAAAGCAAAAATAAACAACTGGGACTATATCAAACTAAGAAGCTTTTGCACAGTGAAGGAAATCATAAAAAAAAATGAAAAGGTAACCTACTGAATGGGAGAAGATACTAGCAAATGATATTCAGTAAGAGATTAATATGTGAAATATATAAAGAACTCATACAACTCAACACCAAACAATGTGTTTAAAAAATTGGCAGAGGATCTGAATAAACATTTTTCCAAAGAAGACATACTGATTGCCCACAGACACATGAAAAGATGCTCAACATCACTAATCATCAGGAAAATGCAAATCAAAACCACAATGAGACCTCACACCAGTCAGATGACTAATATCAAAAAGACAAGAACTGGGGGAGCTGTCTGGCTCAGTCAGTACAGCATGTGACTTGATCTTAGAGTCATGAGTTCAAGCCCCATGATGGGCATAGAGCTTACTTAAAAAAAAAAATAAGAACTAAGATATATTGACAAGGATGTGGAAAAAGGGAACCCTTACACACTGTTGGTGAGAATGTAAATTGATGTAGTCACTATGGAAAAGAGTATGAAGTTTCCTCAAAAAAATTAAAAATTGAGTACTGTATGATCCAGTAATTTCATTTCTGGAGATTTAGTGAAAGGAACAAATACTTAATTTGAAAAGATATATGAACCCCTATGTGTATTGCAGCATTACTGATTTACAACAGTCAAGATATGGAAGCAGCCTAAGTGTTCACTGATAGATGAATGGGTAAAGATGTGTTATAGACACAATGGAGTACACTACTCAGCCATAAAAAATGAAATCTTGCTATTTCCAACAACATGGATGGTCCTAAGAAGTATTATGCTAAGTAAAATAAGAGAAAAATATAAATACCATGATTTCACTTATACATGTAATCTAAAAAGCAAAGGAACAAACATGAAAAACAGAAACAGGCTCATACAGAACAAACTAGTTGTAGTCAGAGGGGGTGTGGGGGGTGATAGGTAAAATGGTGAAGGGGAATTAGAGGTACAAACTGCCAGTTATAAAATAAGTATGTCACTCAGATGAAAAGTACAGCATAGGGAATATAGTCAAGAATAATATAATAACTTTGTATGGTCAGAGATGGTAACTACACTTATTGTGGCAAGCATTTTGAAATGTACATAATCGTCAAATCATTGTGCTGTGCACCTGAAAGTGAATAGGTTTCAATTAAAAAAAAATGAATCCACATGTATGACCAGCACCCAGACCAAGAACAGAATATTACCAACACTTCATAAGCCCCTTTCATGCTTTCTCTCAGTCACATCCTAAACTTCTACCCCCCCCAAGACTAACCCTATCCTAACTTTTAAGAGTGGATTCCTACAGTATGTACCATTTTGCATCTGTCTTTTTTTAAACCCAACGTTGTTAGATGCAACTGTTTTGCTTGGAATAATAGTTTCATCGTTCTATCATATTCAATCCTATGACTATATCATATTTACTGTTGATGGATATTTGAGTAGTTTGCAGTTTATACTTGCCAGCATGTGGTGTTGTCAGAAATGTTCTTATACATGACTTTTGGTGAATCGATGTACTAGATACATAAGAGTAGCACTGCTGGGTCATAAGATATGCTATTCCAACTTCAGTGGGGACTGTCAAAAAATTTCCAAGGTGGAATGGAATGCATCCATTTACACTCTCCAGTATTGTATGGGAGCTCCAGTTGCTCCACATGTTTGCTACATTTGATACTGTCTATGTGGGCTCTTCTTTAAGCCACTCTGTTGTATACACGTCAAGTTCTCTTTTAAAGCTGGAATTGGAGGAGCGGCTGAGTGGCTCAGTCTGTTAAGCGTCCAATTCTTGGTTTCCACTCAGGTCATGATCTCAGGGTTGTGGGATTGAACCCCATGTGGAGCTTTGTACTCAGTAGGGAGTCTGCTTAGGATTCTCTCTCTCCCTCTCCCGCTCCCTCCCACTCTCTCTCAAATAAATAAAAATCTTAAAAATAGGGCGCCTGGGTGGCTCAGTGGGTTAAAGCCTCTGCCTTCGACTCAGGTCATGATCTCAGGGTCCTGGGATCGAGCCCCGTATCGGGCTCTCTGCTCGGCGGGGAGCCTGCTTCCTCCTCTCTCTCTGCCTGCCTCTCTGCCTACTTGTGATCTCTCTCTCTCTGTGTCAAATGAATAAATAAAATCTTTTAAAAAATTAAAATTAAAATTAAATGGTTAAAATGGTAAATTTTGTTATACATGTTTTACTGCAATAAGACAAACAGGTAATGGATCATATTTGGCCCATGCGTAGGCCATAGTTAGCCAACCCGACCCTGCTCTAAAATTTATCTCTGTGAGAAGTCATGTCCTATAATGGTTAAAAGCAGTTTGTTACCAGACAACCTGGATTTGAGCTCTGGCTCTGACACTAACTTTATACCCTATGCAAGTTTCTTAAATTCACTGTGATTCAGTTTTTTTTAATTAATAAAACAATATAATACTAGTATAGGGTTGTGTAAGGAATAAATTAAATTACATTACATTACATTAAATTATATGCAATGGTTCCTGGAATATGTAACAGTGCAATAAATGTTAGGTGTTATCATTACTTTTTAAAAATAACATCTTGAAGTATGAAAAGAGAACTCTTGGATTTTTGGCTTTGGTGTGGACCAGGTGGTTAGTTGCTCTCAGAGCCAACCTGCGGGTGCTGGTACAAACTTATCCCTATTACTAAAGCAACTTTTTCTACCCCTACATGAGAAACAAAACCAAACATACAGGATCATGTGACAACTTGTGGTATATTAAGGTTTATCAACTGTAACCCAGAAGTATATAAAACGCTAAGAAAATATAATAAATATAAAATACAAACATTTTTCTAACTTATCTTTATGGTCATTTAAACTTTTTTTAAATTAAGATTTTATTTACTTATTTGACAGAGAGAGAGAGACAGCGAGAGAGGGAACACAGGCAGGGGGAGTGGGAGAGGGAGAAGCAGGCCTCCCGCTAAACAGGGAGCCCCACGCGGGGGAGGCTTCGTCCCAGACCCTGGGATCATGACCTGAGCCAAAGGCAGACGCTTAATGACTGAACCACCCAGGCACCCTGGTCATTTAAACTTTTAGTCAGGCCAGTTTAAAAATCAAAATTACAAAAGAATATTTTAAAATAAAAACTAATAAAAAACTAATAATATAACTAATTAAAATAAACAATTATTTTTACTATTAACCCTAATTTGCTAATGGAGAAACAAACTTCACTGGACATTTTGTCAAGAAAAAAATATACTTTCTCTGAATGAAACCACAGTATACTGTAAACCAAATAATGATAATGGAAGTGATTTAGAACCAATGAAGACCCAGAGTGCATATAATTCTACTCAGAAACATGATTCCTCATCTTGAGTTGAGCACTGGAGCCATAACTGATGGTAAGAAGTGTGAAAATCCCCACATCCGGTGTCTTGCAATTATGATCAATGATGCTTAAATGATCTTAAACATTTCTCTTTGTACACATGTGCAAGATTTCCTCTAGGGTATATACCAAGGAATAGAGTTGCTGGGTCATAGGGAATATACATCTTCAATTTACTAGAGATCACACCAAATTATCCAACAAGATTGGGCCAGTTCTATATGCCCACTAACAGTTCCTGTATTGACAATCTCATCAGTATACTGATCAACATTTAGCTGTCAACATCGAAAAGGAAGTTTCACTGTGATTTTATTTGTCCATTTCTAAAACTAAGGTATAATTTACATATAGTAAAATTAACTTTTTAGAGTACAGTTTATATTTTTCATTTTCTTTCCTCTGCACTGAATTCAGAATTATTTCTTCACATCTTTTTCTTCTAGTTCACTAATTGTCTTCAGCAGTAGATATCTGAATCTATTAATTCTGCTGTTTTTAATTTTAGCAATTTTAGGGCGCCTGGGTGGCTCAGTGGGTTAAAGCCGCTGCCTTCGGCTCAGGTCATGATCCCAGGGTCCTGGGATCGAGGCCCACGTCGGGCTCTCTGCTCAGCGGGGAGCCTGCTTCCTCCTCTCTCCTCTCTCTCTGCCTGCCTCTCTGCCTACTTGTAATCTCTCTCTCTCTGTGTCAAATGAATAAATAAAAAAAACTTTTTAAATAATTTTAGCAATTTTAGTTCTCCTTTGTGTTTTTTTTTTCTAAATCTGCTTGGCTATTTAAACTTTAATTCATTAAAATTAACAAAAATGTAAAAATCTGTTGCTCAGTAGCACTAGCCAGACTTTAAGAACTCTAGAGCCACATGTGGCCAGAAGCCATTATATTAGACAGTGCATGTGTAGAACATTTCCATCAACTCCAAGTGTTCTAGTGGATATATTTGCTCTAGAGATCTTTGTTTTTCCTTCTGCCAGGTACCAATAGGCATCATCAGCCTGGGAAATCATTTTAAACTAACTTCTTAAGGGTTTTTGTTGTCATTATTGTTATTGTTGTTTTAAACATGCAGGTGGTATGAAATTGGGCTGCAAAACTGAGTGAAGCCTAGCTCTATTCTTGGGAAAGATTTTTTTTACTGTTTTACTGTGGGTCTGAAGATACCCATGGATAATAGATTCTGTTCCTTTGCTCAGATGATGAGAGTAATGCTACAATCACCAGACCAGCTTCAGAAAGCCCCTGCATGCTGATTGAACCACAACCTTTGGTCTTACCTCGAGTGCCACAGTCGAAGGTGCCATCCATCACCTCAAATCCAGTAAGCTCCACACAGGAATGTACTGGAGAACCTAGGGCAGTTCTTGCCAGAAGAAGCTTACTCAGAGTTATTTGGCTTAATTTTATTATTATGACTCTTTTTTTTTCAGTGAAGTTATAGGTTTATCACAATAATTCAGTGGCTCTTTGTATTGGTAAGTCTAAGAAATTAATAGTGCGACACCTGGGTGCCTCAGTCGGTTCCACTCTTGATTTCAGCTCAGGTCATCATTTCAGAGCTGTGAGATCAAGCTCCCTGGCAGGTTCTGAACTGGGCGTGGAGCCTGCTTAAGATTCTCTCTCCCCTCTCTCTCTTCCCCTCCCCTTCCTCTGGCTCTCACTTGTGCACACACACATGTGGTCTCTCTAAAAGAAATTTTTAAAAAATTAAGAGCAAAATAGGGTTGGTAATTTTCAGTCAGCTCTTTTTTTTTAAACATTTGGTGTTTTTTTAATATTTCATTTTTAAAGATTTATTTATTTGAGAGAGAGAGAGAGCACAAGCAGGGGGAAAGGGAGAGGGAGAAGCAGGCTCCTCACTGAACAGGGAACCTGATGCGGGGGCTTGATCCCAGAACCCTGGGATCATGACTTGAGCCAAAGGCAGATGCTTAACCAATTGAGCCACCCAGGCACCCCTCAGTCTTCTGTTTTAAAGTCATCTATAAATTATGCAATGTAGAATCAGCTATGTGGTTAGCCTAAGTCTGTTTGGGGAAGAATAAAGGGTATTACAGAAAGGCGGACCAATCTCAGATATTCTGTGGCCTTAACAACCTATCCTTTGAATTTCCCCATTTGACTCCCTTTTCTTTTATCTCAGCCTACCTGGCTTTTATTTTTGATATTTGAATCTGGACTTTTTTGCCTTTTGCATGTTTAGTACTAGAGTTAATAACTGAGGTGTAAAAGGCAAACCAAAGTAAGGAACAAGTGGTCCCAAATGAAGTCTGAACATGGCCATTTCTTGCAGAAGGCTGATTAGCTTGGTCTCATCCCTATGTGATGATTAATCTAGTTCCTATATGACAGTTTCCCAATGTTACTTGTGCCTCCCCCCAAAAAAAACGGGAGTTGGGGGCAGGGGGATTCTAATCCTTGAGCCATGCTCATCAACCCTGGGTTTTACTACCAGACTTGGTATTTGCTTTGTTCGTTTACTGGCCTGATACTGTGCTACTGGATTTAAAAATGGATTTAAAAATAAAATCAGCAAGGCCCATCCATATCTTACCACACTGAAGGATTAACCAGGTGAACTAATGTTCCTTTGGTGGTAATAAAATACTTCTAACATGCCGAAGTGGTCTGGCTGTGGGTTGGGTAGCCTAAGTTATGAATAATTAACTTTAATGTTTCTGGCTGTTAATGACCAAAGGAAAAAGCAGCATTAATTCACATATTCTTGAGAGAAAGTAGGAGGAAAATGTATGCTATGGCAAGAGGAGCTGGCCAGAAAGGGCACTGAACTGTTGACCTGACAGAGAAAATCAACAGCACTCCAAGGTGGCAATGTCAGTCTGCGGAAGATTAAATCCCACTAACGCTAGAACTCTTGCTAGTAACAGTCTTCGGAATTTAGGTTATGACTGATAGCTGACTGCTCCCGGGGTTGTGAAAGGGAAAGGATTAGTTTGCACAGAGCATAAGACTGTTTGATGGTGGGCGCCTGGGTGGCTCAGTGGGTTAAAGCCTCTGCTTTCGGCTCAGGTCATGATCTCAGCGTCCTGGGATCGAGGCCCGCATTGGGCTCTCTGCTCAGCAGGGAGCCTGCTTCCTCCTCTCCCTGTCTCTCTGCCTGCCTCTCTGCCTACTTGTGATCTCTCTCTCTGTGTCAAATAAATAAAATCTTAAAAAAAAAAAAAAGACTGTTTGATGGTGAGAGAGATTATGTCAGAGTTTACTCTTAATTTTTTCTATATTTGTTCCATATTTTTTCTTCTTAGGTTTTCTTTTCTAATGTAATGTAAATAGTGATAGTAATGAAGTTCTCGCTCCCCTGAGTGGCTGTTAACTGCTTTCATCTCAGTTGATCAGACTTCCCCTACCTGCTGTCATTTAGAAATGAAGAGAAAGGGAGTCTGACTTGTCATCTTGACAGTTGGATTTGGAGCCCCAGCTGAGCTACTGGCCAAAGACGTTACAGAAGGGCACAGGAGAAAAATGTACAGATTCTCTAATTTGAAAATATTATCTTTTGGCAAAGCTGGGAAACACAGCAAGTGTCTTCACCAACCAATACCAAGTAACATTTTCTTTTGACATATAGATGAATCTCTGTCAAGCAGCAAGTGGTCATCAGCCAAACGTGAATGGTCTCTTGGTTCATGGGATGCCTCTACAGCCAAGAAATCTCTCCCTAATGGACAAGCTACTGTAAGAAGTATAAAATTTTAATAGACTCTAGAATTTATATAGATCGCTGAGAAATAAAAGGAAAGCTAAATCAGTCAATCACCATGCACATATTGAGTACCTACAAAGCAACCACAGAGACATCTGGGGAGTAAAAACATCTAAGGGAAATGGTTTCTACCCTCAAGGAGCTGATAATTTAACTGGAAAGAGAAGACACACACGGGTAAAAAGAGACTTAACCATATAGGGCGTTGTGACCAAATGTCAAGCGTGTGGTACCCAGAGTGAATGTATGACAGTCCCAAAGAAGGGAGGCATTTGGGTGACTAACTATAGTATGAACTTTTCCTTCAAAGATGCGAGTTTGGATAAGCACAGAAGAGCAACAGGACTATTCTAGGTAGGAGGAACAGTGTGGGAAAAGGTCTGGTAACAAAAAATACAAACTATATAGAAGGGAAAGCAGACCAGTTTTGCTATAGTAAGAAAAGGGATAGGTCAGAATTTTAATGCTTCTGACCAAAGATCACTGACAATCTTCCAGAATTAAAATAGATCACGGTGTGATTAGTGGGGAAGAAGACTATGAGATTAATGAAGGTTATGACCAGACTAGAAGGTTTTGAATGCTCTGAGATCCATTCATGTTGCATGTAACCTTTTCTTTTATTGCCAAGTAATATTCTATTGTAAGAATACACCACAATTTGTTTTTTATTCTTCTGTTAATGAACATATGGGGGTATTTCCAGGTTGCAGCTCTTATGCATAAAGGCACCATAAACATTCTTGCATGGGCCTTTTTTGTGGACTATTTTTCTTGTGTCAATCTGTAGGAAGTGTCATAGGATAGATTAAGTGGATGTTTAACTTAGTAAGAAACTGCCATACAGTTTTCCAAAGTAATTATGCCATTTGACACTCCCACCAATGTATGAATTTCACTTGGGGAGCACATGCATTTAAGTCAGGAATCTGAAAGATAGATTTTTCAGCAGAAGAACATAGACTGGATTGAAGCAGGAGAAACTGAAGGTAAAGATTCTAATATAGGAGTTCAAACATGAGCTACTAAAAGTCTATACTCAGGGTTGGCGCAAAGGATAAAGGAAGGTAGTATTTTAGGAGATATTGCAAAAGAAATTCAGATTCTGTAAAAATGAGGAACCAATGTCAACTCTGAGATTTCAAAGCTCAAGGGAAGCTTGTTGTGAGGGAAAGATAATTTTGGGGCGTGTTGGGTGTACAATGCCAAGCCACCTCACTGAAAACATGGAAAAGGTCAGATGTGGAGGTTGATCTGGAAGTTACCGGGCTAAAGGTGATAACTGAATCCAGAATTATGAATTAGTCCAGAAGACAAAAAAAGATAAGTGTAGAGCAGCTAAGGCCTAAAGCTTCCGTCACAGAAAGCAGTTAGGGTGTGTAAAGAAAAGGCTAATAAGTGAGTGGTTATGGAGGCAGGAAGACCAGCACGATCTCTTGTGAGTAATGCTCAAGGTTTAGCTCCATTTCTTGGTGGGTATTTTCTCTTCAAAGTCCTCCAAACACTGAGGTGTATTTTGCACTACAGGGTAGCAAAGTGGCCTCAAAGTTTGAGGAACTTGCTGAAAGTTAAGGGAACATGTGGCCGAGCTTAGTTCTTTCACTTTCCCTCCATTTCCTCGTCCAAATACTGTCTCCCAGGTGTCTTACAATACAAATACCTCATCCGCTTAAAAAAAAACAAACCTGAATCTGTAGGGCAGAGTTTAAGCTCCTTAACTGTTCGGTCATGGTATTCTACTTATCAGAGTACTTACGGAAAAGTGCTGAACTTCAGTTGCTCATGCAGACAGGGATCTACCGGAGCCCCAGTACCCTAGCAGCACGAGGCTCCGGACCCTTTGCCAGCTTCCAGCTTTCCAAGGAACCAAACCCCTCCCCCTGCAGGCTCCAAAGAGCTCGGCATTTTAATCTTTGAGTGGGAGCCTCGCTGGTGCCACAACGCTCCTAAGCAGTAATTATTTGCCTTTCAACTAAATCTTTCCTTCAGCACAAAGAAGGCCTCCAATATGGTAGGCATCTCAGTCCCTGAGAACTTTCAGGAAGCACTCCAGAGCAGGTAATCTTCAGGTCAGCCTTCACTGTAACTGAAAAAAGTGACTTATCATGGCAGGTGAATAATGGACTTGCTTTCCCAAGTCTGCATTCTAGTAAATTACTTGCATGACTAAAACGCTATCCTTCTTTTAAGAACATGTTCTCATCCCTGAGCTAGATTATGTAATTTGTATAAACTAGGCTACTTACTTTTGTTTTTTTTCTCCCTTGAATATATTTTATAGTCTAAGCCTTTGAGTCCTGTTTCCCTATACAGAGCAATGTTGATTTCATTGTGGGTTTCTGATTTGGCCACTAGAGATCTTGATGACAAGTTACTTAGGAGACCTGGATCCAGTACCATCCTCTCAACTCGAAATTGGCCAAATCGAGCCCTGGAGTTTAGTACATCGGCTCTGTCATACACAGTACAGTCTGCCAGGAGACGCAATCCCCCACCACGTACCCTTCATCCCATCAGCACAAGCCACTCATGTGCTGGAACACCAAGACCTGTGGAAGAAATCCTCAGAGGATCCCGAGTGTAGGTTTCAAAAACAGAATTTTGGGAAACTGTGGTAAAACTAATGAAAAATTTTATATAGAGAATGAATTTAAATGTAAGGTTGAAATATATGCCTAGAAACTAATCATTACATATTCTCATGATGGACTACAAACTGGTTTAAATCCAATAGAGAAAGAAATGTGGTTAAATCTGAATAAAATTCAGGTATTGGATCTATTGATTTGGCTAAAGGCTTTCACTTCTACAATAAAATGTTGGCTAGACTACTTCAGTGACACTTACTGAAGGAATAAGATATGTGTATCTTATCAAACATTTTCCTTAGTGAGTACGTGGCTCAGTGAAATTCATCCCCCCAAAAAGTTTAACTCTTCTTTAATATTTTTTTGTACCACTGGGATCTGCTTATTCTATTGACAAATGATAACATTTTAATCTCAGCTAAGTACTTGTCTATGTACTGGGAAAAATATCCCTTCATACTTCTTAGGAAATAACACTAACCATATTCTCTTTCCTTTTCCCAACTTTAGTTCACTCTGAGCTTTGTCATGCAAAAAACACTTAGCCTACTTTTTAAAATAAAATTCTTTCATTAGTTGTTGATTCACAAAACATCTTAGGATGTCTGAGTCTAAGACTATGATCAAGGGTATAAGATAATATAGCTCTGTTTTGAATTCAGCTTCTAAATTATGGACGTCACTATACTCTCCCTATATTCTCTCCCAACATGTTATTTGACTTTGTTTTAATTTATCCCAGTAGATTCACTAACAGAGACGTCCGTAATGCCCAAAAATCTTTTTTTTTTTGACACCCAAAATCTTTGATAGGACACCAGAGTTCTTCTCCTTACAATTTTATTATGTTGATGTTGGTATGGATATAAATTCACTTATTTGAGGATGAGAATTCTTGAAGCATAATTAATCTTTAATACCCTTTGACAGTTTCTTCAAAGTGGAAACAAGTAACCTTGTTTCTTCTGGGACATGAAAGTACCATTGATTTTCAGGTACCGTCTTGAATATGAGTAATGCTACAAACTGCTGGAAATGCCATGGAAGGAAAGTTTAGGAAATTTACCTGGGAATTATAATTACAGTAGTCCCCCCGTATCCACGGAGGATATGTCCCAAGACCCCCAGTGGATTCCTGAAACTGCAGATAGTACCGAACCTTATATATACTATGTTTTTTTCTTATACATACATATCTATGATAAAGTTTAACCTCTAAGTTAGGTATAAGAGATCAACAATAACTAATAATACAGTGGAACAATTATAATAGTATACTGGAATAAAATTTACGTGAATGTGGTCTCTCTCACATCTTACTGTATTATACTCACCGTTCTTCCTGTGATGATGTGAGATGATCAAATGCCTACGTGATGAGATGAAGGGAGGTTAACGATGGAGGCAGTGTGATGCAGTATTAGGCTACTAGTGACCTTCTGACAATATGTCAGAATGAGGATCATCTACTTCTGGACCCCAGTGACCATGGGTAACTGAAATCATGGAAAGTGAAACAATGGATAAGGAAGGACTACTGTTAACAGTGCAAAGGCCCAGAACTATGAATTCCACCAGATGTGAAATTACAAATCCGTAATAGGTTAACACCAGAACAGTATACCACCAGCTCCCTGTGAAACAAAAGGTCAACTTCTGCTGTGTGCCCAGGATAAAGTTTCAACAAAAATCAGAAAATACTATGAAAACCACCCCCCAACTCTGATTTTCCAAAATCCTTTCACTGAGACTGCTTTACTTAAAAACGTAAGAAGCTTAAAGCATTCTGTACATGACATTAAACTCATCTGCCTCATTTATGTGATTCTAATCAGTTTGCTTGTATTGTTATAACTTTTTGCTTTCACATCTTGGTGTCTGCTGGTGGAATCTGCAGCCCAGTAGCCGCTGACTCGCTCTCTCCCTCACCAATGCCCCTGAGTCGAAACAACCTGCTGCCTCCTATCGGCACCACTGAGGGGGAACACTTAAGCACCATGGGGCCACAAAGGCAAACGGTACGTCTTTCTCCTGTTGCCTTTCCATGTGCTTATAAAACCTCAGGGACAGTAATTTTTCAGGATCCATGTTCTAGAATTAATTCATACTATATTTTGTCAAGAGCACAAACTGAATCCTAACTTTATGACAACGGAACTGAAGCTGCTTGGCCAGCAGTTACCATGCCTACTTGGGTTGATGTAGGACACACGTAGCTCTCACTACAAATTGTTTCAACGGTTTCTGTAACTTTTGCCTTCCCTGCAGAAAACCCATGGCGACTCCAATCGAGCTCGAAGTGCGGTGGTGGATGAGCTACGTGATGAGATGCAGCCCCAGGAGAGGCTCCTTTTACCGGACTTCTTCTCCAGGCCCAACACAACTCAATCATTTTTGGTAGTGACATACTTCCTCTATGGTCTTGACAGTTGGGGAAGGAAAAAAACTAGTTTGGCAGACTTAAGATTTCACATAGTGCCTTAATCAACTCGAAGAGTAAAAGTGGAGGCTCTTAACTCCAACACATCAAATCAGCTAACTCCTCCTCTCACACTGGTCTTAGGAGTTACACCAAAAGTGCTACCAGATTATGAGGTGGACTGACGGATGGCAAGTCAGGACATTCATTTTTTTAAATTGGTGTTTGAGATGCTCACATCACCTTACCATTTAATGTACCTTTGCTGGCCCTTTTACTTTTAAGCAAGTAGTAGAAAAAGTTTAGTCGGGAGGTTGGAGGTCCTGCACTGACCTTACCCAGTTGTAGGCCAGCCACTCAGCCCCACCTCATCTGCTTTGTGGCACGAGTGTTTGAAGAGCCTGGGGAACAGGAGCCACATGCAGTGTCCAGGAGCCAGGGGCCTCAAATCCTATACCACTTTTCAGGCTGGTGATATTTGAAGCCCACTTATTCCAACTTATAAGGCTTGAATTGTATCAGCCTCAAGCACTGTACAATTCTCCACTTAAAGAGTGGTAAGAACAAATTAATGGGACAGTGTATTTGTTTCCTAGGGCTACCGTAACAAATCATCACACACTGGGTGGCTTAAAACAACAGCAATTTATTCTATCGGTTCCAGAGCCTAGAAGTCCAAAGTCAGGGTGTTAGCAGAACCATGTTCCCTCCCCAGGCTCTAGGGAAGATATTTTATCTCTTCTTTGATTCTTGGCTGGTGGTCGCCAGCAATCCTTGGTATTCCTTGGTTTGCAGCCACATCACTCCAATTTCCGCCTCTGCCTTCACACAGCCTTCTTCCCTGTGTGTGTCCAAATTTCCCTCTTATAGAGATACCCATCACTGAATTTATGGCTGACCCTAATGTAATATGACCTCATCTTATCTTGACTCTATCTGCAAAGATCCTATTTCCAAATAAAGTCGCATTCATGGGTTCCAGGTAGACATAAATTTTGGCGGGGGTCAAGGGTGGGGGACGCTATTCAACTCAACAGACCTCAAAGATGTTTTATTTAGGGGGAGATTCACCAAAACAGGAGCTAAAGGGAAAAGTGAGCATTGCTGATTCTTACTCCATATGAATCCTAGAAAGTTTGAAAACCTCTATTAATCTTCTCATAATTTGATTCAGAGCATTTGTTACTCAGTGTTTGATGATTATATTCTACAGCAAGATTCTCTATAAAACATTTAATTTTTGGTTGCCTTAACAATTAAACAGACGAAGACATTTCAGTTTCTTCTTTTTCTGATGTTTATAACAATAAAGTAAGAGTTTCGTACCTTAGCTATTTCTCTCCCCATCTGCTGTCATGCAAAGGGAGATGAGCTGGTAGCTCAATGTAACTCAGCACACCAGATCCGAGTCCCTGGCTTGGCACCTCCAGACTAGCACTCTGCTTCTTGGTGTTCTCATCTAGAAGAGGAGTCAGCAAATGACTGTTATGGGCCATTTGGCTTCCTACAAAAATGGCCTGTTTCTGTACATAAGGTTTTATTAGAGTAGAGCTACCATACTCATTATGTCCTGTCTAGGACTGCTTTCCCACTGCAATAGCAGAGTTGAGTAGTTGCAACAGTATGTACCACAAAGCCTAAAATATTTGCTGTCTGGGCCTCTAAAGAAAAGAAGTTTGGTGACCCCAATTTAAAAAAAATGGGGCTTCACCAGAAAAAAATTCCTTAAGTCTCTTGATTCCAGTGCTCTGACAGGGAATGGAGAGGGATGTTTTTATTCCAAAAGCACCAGCAGGATGGCATTGACAGCTTTTTTTGACATTTGCATTTCAATATTTTAGCCATGACTTAAAACCTTTAAATTCCTTGAGGTAATTTTGAAATGTTTCATACTGAGAGTTACATCTCAAGTATGGAGGTAGTCATGAGTGTTTCAAGGTTACTGAAAAGGCTCCCTTCTGTTGTAAACAGTCAGTAGTCTAGATAAAATTCCCTTGGCAGCCAATTATAAATGCTTAGAAATATTAAACCATACGGATTACTTGTAAGTGCTAAGATTTTCTTAAAGGCATATTAATAAAGTTTTAGAACTTGAAGTTAAAAAAAGAACTTAAAAAATTTTTACAAGTTAACGAATGGCTTTGTGGGCCTCTGGCCTGGAATTTTTTACTTGAAATACAAGAATGCATTCAGCCAGCTTGTCCCTCAGATTGTCAGACAGTGCCATTTATATGGTTGTCTGATCTCAAGGTTTTCCCTTGTAAACCTACTAACACATTATCCTTTGGGAGAAGTCACATCGTAAGAAGTGTGTCATCTTTTCTCTCTTGCAGCCAGATACACAGTATCATCATCCGTATGCTGCTGAGTATCCTTATCAGGCCCAACCTGGTAGGGGATCTGCAGTGACAGGTGGGACCACGGCTCTTATTTTACTATGATGTGGCTATGTTAAGACACTGCCTTTGTCTTCTATGTTTATTTTCCCTTCTTCTATATTTTATTGCATTTTGTTTCCCTACATCTTTGTAAATCACCTCAAATTCCTTTTGGAAATGGGATAAGAAAGAGAGAGACCTCTATTGCTCAGAGTCAACTTCCAGATTTATTTTCCCATATGTAAATTAACTTCTCACCACTCTAGCATAAAGTAAACTACTTTTTTTTTTTTCAATCTAAAAAGTTTAAGCTAACTAAGTCAGGTTTATAACATTCAAACACTGCATGGACTTTATCATGTAAGCAAAATCCATACTGCTGTAGAATAAACTGCTGTGGTCAGTTAACCCGATAGGCCAAGGTAAAAAAAAGAAATTAAAAAATATCAAGACATGAGGAGTCTGAGTCCATCTCATTAATTTTTGATTACTAAGTCATATTCTATAGGCTGGATTTTCACAGGAGGAGAAAATTTTAATTCTTTAATTCTTTAGTTCTTCCTATGATATATTCATGACCATCAGGATCATTCTCAGTCGTAGATGAAATCAGAAGTATTAGGCAGCTGAAATGTTTCCTGTTAATAAGATTAATCAAGTTACATTAAAAAGTAATCTGCCTCAAACCATCTCTGTCATCCAAGTGAATTCTCTTGTTCATTTCCTATCAGCATTGTTTGGTAGTCTCTGAATGCTTTCTATGGGTTCTTTCTTGGATTAGTCCTCATACAGAAGCAGTGCTGCCTGAGCTCGAGTTACTACATTTAGCCTGGTTGATAGTCGTAACATTTCAGACATACCAGTCCTTTACAATTAGTAACCTCTCTCTAATGGTTCTTTTTTAAGATTTTATTTATCTAAGAGAGAGAAAGAACACAAGCAGAGGGGAAGGGCAGATCTGGTGGAGCAGACTCCCAACTGAGCAGAGAGCCCAATTCAGGGCTCAATCTCAGGACCCTGGGATCATGACCTGGGCCAAAGGCAGATGCTTAACCAACTGAGCCACCCAGGCACCCAGTGGCCTCTTTTCTAAAACTAGATTTCATATCTTAGTAGTTTTTCTGGTTTTACATAATAAAATAATGCAAATGTAGTTTTTATTGCCTTGATGCATATATGCTTTATCACTTAGTCCCAATTTTCAAATTTAAGTCCGACTGATAATTGGAGCAAAAAAGCCCTTAGATATGAACTTGAGATTACCAAATCTAGAATGTCTACTAATGTTACTCTATGATGTCATCTTTGTCTGACAGGTCCTCAGTTACATGGGTCTACAAAATCTCAAAACAGAGGTGGAGCAGTCTCTAGAACCAGGCAGGGACCATAGGGGAAATGAGAAGAACCTGCTTCAGGCTGCAGGGAACACATGAGAAAAATTCATGAATCAGTGTTCAGTCATCTTGTGAAGCAAAGCTTGTATACAAGAGACAACCTAAAACCACCTTCATGAAGTGTTAATCTGGTATAACTGAGAAAAAAAAAAGAGGATCCGCCAAAGATCACATGGGTACTGTTTCTCTCTCCAGTTCCTGTCTTCTTTCAGCATAAGTTAACCTATTCCACTGGACTTAAAATTTGTACCCAAAGATGTAACAAATGAATTATTATCCCCAAATCCCATGTTGTCTGTTAACAATGATCAGCTCAATTATTATAGGATTCTATGAGACTACAGATACACAAAAAGCAGCAAATAATTGTTTGATAACATTATCACCAGCTTCAGAATACTTCTGCTTGTACAAATTTCTGGAGAGGTGTACTCATTTTTAAGGCAGTTTTAGGAGATAGAGCTGTCAAAAATCTGAGTTATGCATCAAACAGATGTCATTCCTAAAGCTTTCTCTTTAGATGTCCAATCTTATAGGTAAAGAGATACGGAAGGGCTAAGTAAGTACAGACATAAATGTGGAGCATTGGTATAAACTAACTTACATAAGTCATAATGTATATATATTTTCAGATAGGACAGCTCAACCTCACAAGGCCTGCTTCCTATTAGATTATGCTTTTCTTCTTAAAGGACCTCGGTGGTCATATATATATTTTTTAACTATTAAACTCACCTTACCAGATTTTCTACTTATACTTTAAGTAAACTTTAAACATTTACAGAACCTATTACTGAGGCACAAATACCTTAACATTTCTCAAACTCTGGTAATTAGTTTAGTATAAACATATCCTAAGAGCAGTACAGAACTTCAGCATTCTTCTGACTTCACCATGGACCTTTTTGGGAGGACACTCATAAATGCAGCAGTGGTTTTAACTATGGCCTTCAATTTATTTCTTTTAAATTTCACTGAACTTTAATTTTGATGATCATACCAGTTTTAGATCTCACTGTAAATCTTCAAAGGAGATAAATTCAAATGATCATAAATAGGGATAATTTTTATTTTTTCGAAGTTTTTATTTTATGCTATCATACGAAAACAGATGCTTCAAACAACCTGCATTAAATTATATATTAATACAATTAAAGAGTATTTTTTAACCTATTTGTAATCACAAACTAAAAATGTGTCATGTGCTTACCTCAGATAAATTATTATATATAAAACTCAGAAGGGTTGTTATATATTCAATACCATATGCATAAAAGTCTATAACTCAGAGACTTTATCCGTTGCCAAAAAATGTCCATATATTCCAATGAGTACATACTAATTTGACTACATGTAAGTAAACGTTTCTATACTATTCTGACAAATCAATGCCATGAGTGCATGATAACAAACCACTGGATCAAGATGGCCTGCCTTTCAAAGAGAATCAGAGGAACCCCTAAGTCATTTAGCCCAACTCCCTCACCCTTTTATAGATGAGGAAACAAGTTCAAACAAGATCTGCGACCTGCCTAAGGACAGACATTCAACAGTTACAGGCAGGACAACTTCTCTTTATGCTACTTAAATATCGCTACCTACTATAAAGCTGACTTGGTTTACTTTTCTTCTCTCTTCTCTGAACACCACAGTTTTTCTAGATCATAGTTTAAATGATCACTGAGATCATTTAAAAGCCCCCAGAACTCAACAGTCATTTTTAACTTGTTTATTTCATCATGTGTAAGTCTTACAAAGATGCTTGAAGTAATCTCAACATCTGTTTCTCCTACACTTCTAGCAAGGAGTACAAAACCTGGCTGAGTAAACAAAAAGGAAAGAGGACCTATTCAAGAACATTAAGCCTGAAAGCAAACTGGCAAATATTTGAAAGACAGATGTCCAGCAAGTGTTCTGAAAGCGTTCTAGCGAGACAGAGTTACTGTTCTAATAATCACACACATCACTCTGAATACTCTGCGGCTGTGTGCACACTCCCGCGTGGCAAAGTAACAACTGCTGAAGGCAATATAGGACAGACCCACATTCTAGATAAGAATTCCTTATACAGAAGATCACATATGCAAGCACTGCCAGGAAGTACATCACTCTCCCCCATTCCCTCAAAAATCACCAAATTCCTTCATGCAGGACCTCAAAGAATGTCAGGGGATTTCTAGGATTACTAAAATTAGGTTGAGAGATTCTGCTTGATTTAGAGTGAGCTGAATAAGTTAGGCTGGAAGGACAACTTTTCTCAAAGCAGGGTTAACTTCTGTCTTCAAATCTTCACCGTATCTTGCCTATAATGGTGCCAATTAACACCTAAGAGCTTTTGAAGAGAAAATTCCATTATTTCTTTTCTTTCTTGAGAGGCGTTTTTTTCCCTTCTCGTTTAGAAGGTTTGCAGTACTTTGCTTCCATTTGAGCCAGAAAATTGTCCATTTCTTTTTGCCGATCCTTTTGTCTGCTCTGTTTAAGAAGTTAAAACACAAGCTTTCAAAACACAAGGCTATCCAGAGACAAAAATACACAGTGGTTGCCAGAGGTTGGTGGAAGGGAGAACAGGGAATGACTGCTAATGAGCAAGGGGTTTCTTTATAAGGTGACAAAAATGTTCTCTTATTAGTGCCATTCCACAACTTGATGAATATGCTAAAAGCCACTGAATTATGCACTTTAAAAGGATGAAAACACAGTAAATGACTTATGTCTTAAAAGAAGAAAACAAAATACCCACAACACTATAGAGTACAAAGAAAGTATTAGCAGTAGGAATCAGAACATGAAAAAAGTAGTGACAACCTTCAAAGACACTTGCCAAGCTTACCTGAATGAGTGCCTTCAAGTTATCTTCTCCTTCGTCAAGGCCCAGCTCCTTCCTGCTTATTTCTGCTTCTTTAGCCTCTTCCTGAGCCTAAAACAGAAACTCATGTTAGACTCCATGGCAACCTAGCATATACTAAAAATATATCCTCTTTCCCAAAACCAAATCTATGGGAAGAACCTTTCAATTTGAGGATTATATAGATTTTTAAAAGACAATTACATAAACATGCCATTCATTAAAAGACAACACTGCTGACAGCATGCAGTAGATCCTCTGATTCCAATAAGCATTTCTGGGTTTTCCCCATTTTTACTAGCTAGGGGTAGCAAGTAGTTTAGTATTCATAAACGACATCGTAAGAATGAAAACAAAATTCTAGGAGAGCGAAGAAAGGTCATTTAATCAAGGATGCCTTCAAAAATGTTGCTAGTATTACAGGCATCTCAAATTCCTCTCCTCTGGAAACCACTTTTTAACATGTGACTGGTGTCAGCCTTTAGAGTAACCCTGGTTTAAAATTCCCAAATGGTCAAAATAAACACTAACAAATTCAGTTCTAACCTTTCTTTACCTGATTTCAAAGCCACCTTCTGCCAAATTCTCCTACGGCACTGATTCCAAAATACCACAAGAGTATCTTGGGAAAGGTTAATGAGTTTGTTCTTTCTTTCAGGGCAACGACACCACAATAGGTCCCAAAACCCAGTCAATTCTCTAAATAGCAATGAACACTCTTAATACTAGGAATGCTGATACATTAGGATTTTGTTATTCCAATAAAAAGTGTTTCCACTGTCTACTTTCAGTCCTTGTATTCAATTCTTTTAAAACTGTATACCCACTCCTCAGGTTTGCCGGAGTCTCTCTAAAAAACTATGCCATCTACCTACCCCCAACTCTAGGGAAGCTTTTCAAGCTTATATCCTATTATTGGATACAGTTGTGCTCAGTTTCGCTGGAGAAAATGATTACCAACTGAAACTGTCAGAGCGGGCCTAAACAGATGTAGCCTATGAGCCAAAATGATGACTTTTTTGTTTAAAGTAGGCTCCATGCCCGATGTTGGGCTTGAACTCATAACCTTGAGATTAAGAGTCACATGCTATCGCCTGAGGCAGCAATGCACCCCCCAAATGACAATCTTGCTACACATTCCACTTTGCTCGACACACACACACAACCAGCTTTCCCCTGTATGTATCCTGTATCAAAACTGCAGACCTACCTCCATGTCCGATTCAGCCACAGAAAATAAGGCACCCACCTCAGGTACCCACCACAGATCTAAAATATTACATTGCTCTCCACTGAGCTCCTACTAGGAAAGCCAAGTTGAGGAAATGGTTACATCAGTACCAGTCTGGTCCTCCCTAAAAGACCAGAGACACAGAGGCTTGCTGTGAATCCACTCCCTCCCAGAACTTCAGCTGTCTGTCCTTTAGCTCGTTTTCCCTACCATCATCCCTACCCTCACCAACTGCTCAGTTCATTAAGGTACAGAAGCCATAATTTTTGATTCTTCACAAGTGTTCCTCTCCAGTATGTTTGGGAAGACACTTTCATCAAAATAAACTAAATCATTTGTTTAGAAATATATATTTTGGATCCAAATCAAGAATCAATATGGGTAAAGAACTAAAGAAAATCTGTATTAACAAGACACAGTCCAAAAAAAGAAAGTTTTAGTCACCCTCTCCCCATCTCTTAACCAAGTAAGAACCACTGTCCACCTTATATGTATCTGAACTCCATTATTTTATTTCTTGAGGAAAGCCTTGACAAAGCTACAAGAAGGCCCACATAAGGAATATTTCAGTGTTATTTGAAGATGATATTAAATAATCCACCTCGCAAAATCCTCCTGAGCACAACATACTAGGGAAAAAGTTCTCTCTTAATGAGCTCGCAGGCTCATTTTATTAGAAAAGAAATGAGTTAACCCTTACTCTCACCTCAGGAATCTTATATATATTTCCATTATTGTAAATACCCTCACGTTCTTTTTGGAAGCAATCAAGATATAAAAAACAGCATTCAAAATCTTACCCTCCTTTTTCTTGCATTCATCTTTTGCTTCGACTCTTTGACAAAGGCATTATAAGATGGGATCTCTCCAGCATCAATGGCTTGCTGAATAATGTTCCTTATCCTGGGTTCTTCTGTGTACTGCACACACAGCACAGACTCCATGATCTGATCCATGTCACCCTTGAAATCCAAATAGGCCTGTTTAATATCTGCCAGCTCTTCTTCAGAACCTTTGTATGTCTTTTCAAAAGCTTGAATGTCTTCCAGAGATATCTGAACAAATAGACACATGCTTTAACTCTGAGAATTTTAAATAAAAAGTATACTAGAGTTAGGTGTTGAAAGTCCCAAGTACAATAGCTGCTTCAGTGAAAATTGTTTCAAGGAACCACACTTTCTATGCCAAAGCTTTTCCAGAGTTCTCCCTATTCCAACCTTCACAACTACTGAACCACAGACCAGGAAAATTTAGGGGCAGTTTCCCAGAACTCGAGACTTAATGTGGATATGTAAAATGAAGCATTATCTTATAAAATATTAAGGCTTTTCCCCTGCAATCGCTCTACCTCAGCAGGAAATTAAAGATCCATTTCAGTAAAAGTATGTATATTTGACGGTTAAGCAGACTTCTTCAAAGATTTATCTCCCGAAGAATACTTGCACGTATTGTGTATTTCAAGATGAAAAAAAAAAACCCTCCTCATTCCTACACAACACAAAATGCAGTACCTTAAAGACATTCAATAAACGTTTGTTGATGATTGACGGGAATCACCACAAAGACATTTCCAGGGTCCTCTACCTTTTTAAAAAGTAACCTCCAATACGTCTCCCAGTCCCGATCTTGGTTGAGCACATCAGAATCTTCGTCTACTGTTCCCTGCTCATCGTACAGTGCTCTCTGCTCTTTGTCGCTCAAAACAGCATAGACCTTCCCGAGAATCTGCGGGTTAAGAGCATCCAAGTCATCCTTGTATCCCTCACTGAAACCGCGCTGCGAAAACTAAAGATTAGAAAAGCACCGGGCCGGGTTGGGCGCACTCCGCTTGGGAGGCTCCGGACCGCCAGAAGACCGAGAGAAAAACCCAGGCGGCCGGTGGAGCCGGGACTCGCGCACCTGGAAGCGGCGGGTGGCGTCCTCTTTGTCGTCCTCGCCGACCCGGTCCGGGTGCACCCGCAGAGACACCTTGTGGTAGCCGCGTCGGACCTCGCCGTCGGAGGCCTCGCGCCGCACGCCCAACACTCGGTAAAGGTCGGCGGTACCAAACACCTCCTCGCACAGCTCCAGCAACCCCATAGCCGGCAGGGACAGGGAGCGAGCGGCAACCTCCGCAGAAACTGTCCGTCCCAGCCACACCGCTTAGAGCTCCAGCCGGCCTCCTTTTCCCGCGCAAAAAAAAGCGCTGGGCGACTGCGTCACAAGAAGCGCCGGGTGGGCGTGGCCACGACACCGCACTTTACGGCAGGCTGCGAAACTAGGGCGTGGCCAAAACTTAAACAGAGATCAGAGCAGTCGCGGGAGCTTCCTACTGTGTGGTTAGCGGAGGCTTCAGTGCCACGACGCCCTCCTCCCCTTACTCAAGAAATCTGCCGCTTATCTCCTCACCAGTGTCCCAGTGCTCAAGTTCGTTCAATATATGGCACGTGCATATTACTTCGAAACTATACACTGCTGTTTTGCCTTTTTTTTTAAGTAAAAACCAGCGTAATATCGGCTTTTGGCGATTTGACATGGTTCAACCTCGATAAATAGATGTGTTTTTTTTCAATGATCCTGACAAGGGTACACGAAACTCTTAAGATCCGGTAATTTTGCAACCTATAGGCTGGGACTTCTAGATAAGTACTTTCCCTAATTCCTGCAAGAAAAAAACGTAAACCAAAAGGACAAAATAGGGCGCCTGGGTGGCTCAGTGGGTTAAAGCCTCTGCTTTCGGCTCAGGTCATGATCTCAGGGTCCTGGGATCGAGGCCCGCATCAGGCTCCCTGCTCGGCAGGAGCCTGCTTCTCCCTCTCTCTCTGCCTGCCTCTCTGCCTCCTTGTGATCTCTCTCCCTCTGTGAAATAAATAAAACCTTAAAAAAAAACAAAAAACAAAAGCACAAAATACTGGTCTTTTAAAAACTAACATTTATTACAGAATCATACCCATTCACCTTCCAATTACTAATCACCTTCCACTTTGGTTAAGATAACATGACCCAAACCCTCTTCTGAGTAAAAATAAAGCTGCTGAAGCAAAGGGTTTTTTTTGTTTTTGTTTTTGTTTTTGTTTTTGTTTTTTAATGCAGAGCTGGGTTTGAGCATGTTGGATTTGAGGTGATAGCAACATGAGCTAATGCAATCAACTAAGAGATGGTGGGAAACTATGTCAGGAGATCCAAAGTAAAGCTAGACCTAGGGAAAACTGGCAATCAGGGACAGGATGCGCTCACACAGGAAGTATGTGTAAACAAATCACAGAGGAAGGATAGACCAGGGCACAAAGTGAATACTTAAGCTGGCAGAAGCTCAATAGCTCAAAATAAATACCTTAACCCATTTTCCAGCAGTTCCCTTTACTGGTCAATAATTTTCATAATCATTCATCTCTGCTCTACCAATTAAACTTATCCAAAAACCTTAAACTCTCCAGAGTATATTATCTTTAACTTCGAGAGTTCCTATAGTTTTCATAGCATTTTTCTTTCCCACATCCGTGATCAAATCCAGGTAAGTCCATTCTTCTCAGCCTGAACTGCCTTCGAAGTCCCCTCAAAGCAAGGGAGCCCCACCAGTGACAACCCCGGGAGAAACTTGACCCCATAATGAGATGGCTGGTAATTGATCTCAATATATAAAACCCAGAAAATAAAGTAAGTTGGTACGTTGATAGGGCTTTAGTGTCTCCTCTATAAACTCTATATCGTAGTCTTATGCCAGAATTTGACATTGTATTACCCAGAGCGTGCACTAACATCCTCTGATCCATGCTTGTGATTGTCCTGCAATTCTGGTGAGGCAGATGTGACATTCTGGGATTGGGGCACAGCCAGTCTCATTTATGTTACCAAACTCATGACAACTAAACCTCATTCTATCCCTGGCTTTTTAAGTGGACTTTTGAAAAGCCCTTCATCTTTGCTTATCTCACACCCACTCTGCCACAGACAATAAAATATGTTGGAAAGGGCTCTCCAGGTATGCATATTGGGGTCTGAATTTTAGCTCTGCCCAAATGAAAAGAGATGGCGTTGGGCAAGTTTCCACATCTGAACCTCAGCCTCCCTTCAATAAAATGGAGACAATCCTACCCACTTTCATGATACCTAATAATCCTCACGAATAACCTTACCTGTAAAGGGTTAAGAATGTATGTGGGTACTTTTCAGTATTGCCTTTCTTCCAGTTTCTCATTCTAAAAGTATGCTATTATAGCCTAAAAGCTCATAAAAAAAAAATCTATCTTTGTAAATTTGAGATTGTATCAAACAAGAGAAAGTAACTCTACAATTAAATAAATAAACAAACAAAGTAAGTGTATTCTTGAACTAGTGGGCTGACTATAAATGATTAAGGAAGAAACTGCATAGACAAACCACCAACAGGCTTGCTGGGGGCTTTCAAACAGGGAAGTATTGGAAGGCAGCACACTGTAAAGTTGTCTGAGAGATCCAGTGCCAACCCAAAAGTCCAAAACACCTCAGAGCCACTGTCTTTTCCAGACGAAGGTTAAAAAAGCTAATTAGTGGGCGCCTGGGTGGCTCAGTGGGTTAAAGCCTCTGCTTTCGGCTCAGGTCATGATCTCAGCATCCTGGGATCGAGGCCCGCATCGGGCTCTCTGCTCAGCAGGGAGCCTGCTTCCTCCCCTCCCTGTCTCTCTGCCTGCCTCTCTGCCTNAAAAAAAAAAAAAAAAAAAAAAAAAGCTAATTAGTACCTAGACCCAACTCTATGTCAGAAAGAACAAATTTCTCCGAGTCCAGTTCAGGACAGGCCAGAAGAGCATGAGTGACTCAGAAAACTCCATTTATTGACTTCCAAATCTAATAAAACTTAAGAACTCTACACAAGTGTTTTAAGAGGACTTTGACCTTTCCCCCAATGTTCTGCTTACTGAAGTCTGCCCGTTTCTGTAGCCTCTGTATCTGTTTTCTGAGATGCTAAAAGGATGTCCCGTGCCCGTTTCCTTCGCAGCCTCTCAGCATTTGTGATCATCATGGGATGAAGAGGGAAAAAGCCAGAAAGACCTAAAAGCAACAGAATTTCCATTCATTATAACATAGTATAAGCCGATGATTTCCTGGGAACTCAGCCTCACAGAGCTGAGGTCTAACATAGACCTGACCTACAGCATGGATTTAAAACATGCTCCTCTCTTGCCAAACTGTCTTATCTCTTCCCCCAACTCCCTCCCCACCGTTTACTACAAGGAGACAGTGGATGTTACTTTCTAACGCTGATGTCCTTATTTGAAAAAAGATAAATGGAAAGATAGCCATTCAAGACACACCTATTCCCATTTTCAGTACAAAATCCCATTCACCCAGAAAGTTTCATAGGAGTCCACAAAAGGGGTCTCCAGTCAAAATAACAATTAGATCACAACTTCAGGTTTCACTCTAGCCCTGAGCAGCCTGAGGGAATGAAAATCATTCTTAACTCTTATCATCCTGAAAATGACTTCAATTTAAAATCCCCTCAATGAAGTAAGGCTAGAGCTGAGTTACCCAGAAGCTTCTCCACAGGCTTAGAGAGGTGGGCCCCACAGCCAATCCAATGCCGAATCCGATCTAGGTTGAGAGCAACGATTTTCTCTCCATGACTGTTGGGCAGTGGATCATAGGAGCCCAGCTGCTCCACGAAGCGGCCATCCCTGGGACACTTGTTGTGAGCAGCCACGATGCGGTAGAAAGGCCGGTTGGTACAGCCGCTCAGGGAAAGGCGGATGGTTAAATGGCCTCCACGGTAGGCTTTGCACAGGACAGTAGCTGTAGAGAATTAAGTTGTTAACACACAAGTACCGAGTACATAAAATGGACAAAATGAGGTAGATAAAAAACGCCCCTTCCTCAACTGAAACACGCTTACGCCCAACCCAGGTTAAATTGTATATTCTTTGTGAAACTCCTCTCATGCACTTCACCCACAAATGACTACCTCGGGCGCCTGGGTGGCTCAGTGGGTTAAAGCCTCTGCCTTCAGTTCAGGTCATGATCCCAGGGTCCTGGGATCGAGCCCCGCATCGGGCTCTCTGCTCAGTGGGGAACCTGCTTCCCCTTCTCCCTCTGCCTGCCTCTCTGCCTCCTTGTGATCTCTCTCTCTCTGTCAAGAAAATAAAAAAATAAATAAAAATAAAAAGAATAGTTGAAATAAAATTATTTTTAAAAAAATGACTACCTCCTCAACCCGCTCACCAGCAGCCTGCCAGTTAATAGCTCTGGGACCAAGACGGAGCCTCAGCCGCCTCATCTATAAACTGAGAGGAAAACGTAAGGCAGTGCGGCAGTTTCAGGTTCGGGCTGCCTCCAGCTCATCCAGGAGAGCTGCTTCATCGGGTCCCCTACGTCCCCCCACCGCGGCCCCGCGGCCGCCTGGAAGGTCACTCACTGAGCTGGACCATGGTGCAGCCGACGAGCGCCGAGCCCTGGGCGCCACTTGCCGCGCCTCCGACTGCGCTGCCGCCCGCCACCCGTCAGCTCCACGGGCTCGGGCGGAGGACGAGCGCGAAGCCCACACCGCTACACCACCGACCTCACCACCCCGCCAGCCGAGCCCTAGCGCCCCGCTGCCGCAAGCGAACCTCCGCTCGCCCCGCCCCTTCCGCTTTCCCGCCCCCACACGTCCCGTAATGAAACGCCGGGACCCTAACGTACCTTAAACTGCCGTAAAAAAGACGCGCTGCGGTGGGGGTGTAGGTGGGGTTGTAGTGCGAGCGCAACTATGGGGGTGTTCTCGGCTTGCGGTGGGCCGTGGGCTCCTGATGGAGTGAGTGTGGGAAGAATCCCAGGGAGCGGCCGGAAGTGCTGGAGTGTTCCACAAATCCGTCCTTCCAGAGAACGTTTTTTGAGCACGTGTTTAGGGCCAAAGCGCAGTGCTGAGAAGGCCTAGCTGAAAGGGCGCTGTGCTGCCTCCAGGAAGCTCCCAGTCACGTGGGGCAGACGCCGAGTTTACACCGCAGTCCATAGAGGGGGTCAGCACACAGTCCTCGGGGAGCAGAGGGCAAGGCGAACCTGGTACTTGGTGCCTTAGGAAGACTTCATAAAGGAAGTAGCGTCAGCACCAAGACTGTACACGGACTATAAATGAATGTAGGGTTTATTTTATTCTTCTTGTGTATTAATATGCCTCCCACATTCCCTCCTGTTCTCCCACCTCCTCCTATTCTCTGCCTTTCTTTAAAAATTTAAGAGAAGTCTTTATTCCTGGTTTTGTTATGCAGTGGTCCAGGACAGGAGTGAAGTATCGTTCCTTTGTCTTCTTAAGCCCTAGAATACTGGCCTCGGTTGAGAGTAGTTTTGCATCTATTATAAGTTAATGGACTCTTTTTGGAGCCCTTGTGATTTAGATCCATGAAGATACTTAGAGGGAGTCAGTACCTGCACCTTCAGCAAAGACTTCTCTGTTCAGCTCTGTTCACAACTGGATCCAAAGGGTCTGGCCACAACTAATGTGTTTGTCCTTATATAGTGACGCAGTATAGCAGTCTTCCTTTAGGCCCACCTTAGAAAGTGATGCCTTAATTCTCAAGTTCCAGTGAACCTAGCCAGAGACCTTAAACAGTTCACTTCCAGGAATGACCTGATAAGCTTTTAACAGAAACCCTAATAATGAATCCACTTTACCTTAATTATGTAAATATTTATATTCTTATATATACCTCAGTAGACATTAATTAATTTCAGAACCACACTGATGAATTTTGAATCTTTTTCATTTTTTATTGTCATCCAGTTTACTGTCAACCTGTAAAATATCCAGTAACAGCCATCCAGTAAAATAGCCAATGGAAATAAATGAATGGGTTTCCATTTATGGTATTTTCCACCCCCAGGCTTCAGGTGCTGAAATGTCTCTCTGGGAAGGAAAGGAGCTCAGAGTCCCACACAGATTCTTCAGCTGGAAGGATGTCAGAAAGATGGATTTCCAAAGCCGACTGTCTCCTGTACCATGTGGATCTCTGCAAGCAGAGCCTTATCTTTTAGTTTCAGCTGCATAAGAAGAAGGAAGGGAAGGATTCATATCATACCTGATACACCTATGTGGAGTACTTCATTTACTGGGCCACAGTTAAAGAATATAGTTCCTTGGCATGAAATTGGGCTCTTCCTATCTTTCCTATTTCATGGTAACTCCGTTAAAAGACCTCAGAACATTGTGCTGATTATGTGGACCTGTTCACTTTATGAAACTTCAAGTAGTATGAACATTTGAAATTTTGTGTATTTTTTTGCTAAATAACTTTAATAATAAAGTATTTTTAAAAGAATGCACATTATCACCCAGTCTGTCTTAACTACAGTATTCCAATTTGGCAAGTGACAGGAACCAAAGACACACAAAACAAAGATACTAGATCTGAATTTATTTTTATCCTCTAGATGTGTAGTAGAGATATCTAGTTGCCTACTGAATACCCACTCTCCTTTGTTTCTAACAAAATCTTCATTTCTTTTCAGGGCAGGAATGCAACCAGCTAAAAAGCTCAATTTCCTTCTTCCCTTAATGCTAGGGGTAATCTTATCATCAACTGTGGCCAGTGAAATGTAAGCTAAGGTCATTGCTTCCTTTTTATTCCCCCCCTGAGAGTAGATACTTTTCTCTGGAAATGATTTTCTTTACCATCAATTGCTATGTACATGTGAATTAAACATCTTTATTTTTTATGAGTATAGTTGACACACGATGTTTCAGGTATACAACATAGTGATTTTAAGTCTATACATTACATTGTGCTCATAAGTATAGCTACCATCTGTCACCACACTATTAACAATACCATTGGCCATATTACCTTGGCCATATTCCCTGTGCTATATCTTTTATCCCTATAAAGTCACTGCTTCTTAAAGGAAGGGGCAATTGCTAGCATCTCCTCTTTGTTCTTTACTCCCTTTTGTTCTTTATTGTACCTGAAACATGTATATGGTGGTTTGAGATACAATGGCTGTCTTCCAACTATGAAGGATGAGAACTGCACGCTATGATTGGTGGAGCAGAAAGATAGAGTTTGGGTCTCTGGTGACATTGTGGAGCTCTGGTACCAGCCCTGGGCTTTTCATGAGACGAGAAAAAACTATTTAAGCCCCTAGTTATGAACTGTAATTCATAATAGAATAGACCAGGGGTTGGCAGATTACTGCTTATGAGTCAAATCTAGCTTGCTGTTTTTGTTAAGTAATGTTTTATTTGAAAAACAACCATGCTCATTTGTTTATGTGTTGTCTATGGCTCCTTTTGCACCACAAAGGCAGAGGGTAATAGACACAATAGAGACAGTTTGGCCCACAAAACCTAAAACACTGTTTTGCCCTTTACACAAAGTTTGTTGACTTATACCTTCAGTGTACACATGAGGAAAATGAAGCTCAAAGAAGTTAACACAGTAAAGTCAGTGGCAAAACTAGGACCATAATTCAGGTCTACTGACTCCCTGGTCATCTGTCTTTCCATTAAACCAAATTCTTTAAAGGGGTAGAAACCTCCCTCACCTACACACATGTGCTCTCTCTTTAGCTCTGCTCTCTCAAATAAATAAAATCTTTTAAAAAGGGGGGTGGTGGTGCACCTGGGTGGCTTGGTCAGTTGGGCATCTGCCTTTGGCTCCACTCATGGTCCCAGGGTCCTGGGATTGAGACCTACATGGGGCTCCTTGCTCAGCAGGGAGTCTGCTTCTCCTCCTCCCTCTGCCCTCCCCAGCTCATGCTTGCTCGCTCTCTCTCTCTCTCTCTCTCTCTCTCTCTCTCTCTCAAATAAATAAAATCTTTTTTAAAAAGAAGTAGAAAAAAGATCCCCCATAGTAATATGTGGGTTATTCCAAACCCAGCAGCCCTATGATAATGGCAAAGATGGTAAGAAAAGCCTCTAGAAAAATATTCACATCATGAAATGATGGAATGCTCTGAAGTTCTGAATCAAGCCAGCATCTTCTTTCCAGTTGCCCAACCTCAGTACGGTACAAACAGCAGAGGCATCTGTATCATACCTTCATTGTGTACTTATATGCCTGCTCTGCTTCCAGTTGCCGTCCAGCCTGAAAAAAAGAGCAGCAGTTGGTGATAATGACATAAACGTTATGGTGGGAAAGTACATTGCCACAAATATTTCTACCAAAAGAGAGGACTCCATACCTTCTTAATTAAGAACCTCTGAATTCAAAGGGGAAGCAGGAAAATGAAAGGTGATAGGGAAAAGCAGATATTCATATATATACATATATATTATATATATGTATCTCATGCATATGTATCATATATGTATATTATACACACACATACTCTTTGTTTCAGAAAGCTTAAAGAAGGGCACCTGGGTGGCTTAGTTGGTTAAACGTCTGACACTTGAGCTTAAGTCTTGATCTCAGGGTCCTGAGTTTAAGCCCTGCGTTGGGCTCCACGTTGGGCAAGGAGCCTACATTAAAAAATAATAATACAATAAAAAATAAAATTTTTAAAAAAGTTTAAAGATAACTTGGTCTCTTGTTCTTCTTCCCCGTGAAAGCATCATGAGTTATTTGTTTCTGTCAGGATTGAAGCCATTCTGTTAATAAGATAAAAACCTATATAATGCTTACTTTGTGGTTTACATTGTCTTAATTGTATACATTGTTTTAGGCGCTTTACATACTTTCATTCCGAAACCTCAAAACAACTCTAGAAGAAAACCCATTATTTATAATTTATGTTTACAGGTGGAAATACCTAGGCACAGAGAGAACAAATAACTTCCCAGGGTTTGAAGCTAATAAGTGGAGGAGTCAGGTTTTAAAACAATGCAGCCTCGCTCCAGAGTCCAAGTTTTCAATTACTGTACTTTATCCTGTCTATGAATTAGAAAAAGCAGATATTGGAATTAATTCCATGCAGATCTGGATATGGGATGAGAACACTAACTATTCCTCCCAGTTATTCTTTGCATGAAGCACTCATCTACGAGTTAAATGAGAATAATATGAATTCATCATTATACTTAAAAACTTTGTGCATAACAAATTAGAATATGCAATGTCATTTGGGAAGTATATAAATAGGAACTACATGCATAATACAGAATATTAGATAAACATGAAAACTACAGAATGTTCAGGCTAGAAGGAAACTTAGTGAATACCTTAGTCTAATTTCCTGATCACTGCTAGTTCATGGTAAATTTTTACTGTTCACAAAACTTTCATTATTTAAAAGACTCTCCTGTAATAGCTACACTTCAAAGATATCCCCACCTGAGGTTCATGGAATTCCAGTTCATTTTCTGACACATCTTCCTTTCCTGTCAGTATTACCTTTGTTTCACTTCGGCCGTAGGGAGGCAGAGGTCCAAATGATGTGAGGATCCGGAACAGCCAAAACAATTTTGAAAAGAGTGACAATTTTTTTTGCTATTATGGAAAATACTACCATAAACATTCTTGTACATGTCTTCTGGTATTTTTCTTAGGAATGTATCTAGATATAAAATTGCTAAGTTGTAGATATGAATTTGGGTAAATACTACCATATTGCACTTCAAAGTAGTTGTACCAATTTATATCCACTAGCAATTGAGAATCCTTATCAATGTTATAATATCAGACTAATTTTATGAATTTCACACTGTGAATTTACACTAGGTATGAATGTCACACTGTCATTTTATTTATTTATTTATTTGACAGAGAGAGAGAGGGAGAGATCATAAGCAGGCAGAGAGGCAGGCGGTGGGGGGGCGGGAAGCAGGCTCCCTGCTGAGCAGAGAGCCTGATTCGGGCCTTGATCACATGACCCTGAGATCATGACCTGAGCCCAAGGCAGAGGCTTAACCCAGTGAGACACCCAGGTGCCCCCACACTGTCATTTTTAAAAAAGATTTTGTTTATTTCAGAAAGAGAGGGAAAAAGGAGAGAGAGAGAAAGAGGGAGAGAGAGAGAGAGAGAGCACACCAGCAGAGGGGAGAAGCAGAGGGAGAGGGAGAAGTGGGCTCCCTGCTCACTTGATCCCAGGGTCCTGGGATCATGACCTGGGCCAAAGACAGACACTTACCTAACTGAGCCACCCAGGAGCCCTGTCACATTGTCCTTTTAAATTGCATTTTCATGATTACAAGTGAGGCAGAACTTCTTTTCATACATTTATTAACTTAAACAATTTCTACTTCAGCAAATTGTATATTCCTATCCTGTGACCATTTTTCTTTCTTTTTAAAAAATTATTTTGAGGTGGGGAGCAGAGGGAGAGGGAGTGAGAGAGAATCCCAAGCAGGCTCCACACCTAGTGCAGAGCCCAAAGCAGGGCTCAGTCTCACGACACTGAGATCGTGACCTGAGCCAAAATCAAGATTCTGACCCTTAACTGACTGAGCCACCCTGGCACCTCTGTGACTATTTCTCAATCAGATTGCTTGTAGGCTTTTTTCCTTATTGTAGGACATATTTATGTAATAGCTATATTATATAATTATATAAACTGTAATTGTTAGTTATAAGTGTTGCAAGTATTATAATAAAGTCCTTACGCTTTTAGTGTCTTTTGTTATGCATGAGTTTCCAATTTTAAAGTTGTTAATTTATTGATATTTTATTTTTGGCTAGTGCTTTTATGATCATAAGAAAGCTTGCACATCCTGAGGCTATAGAGGTATTCTCTATATTTTCTCCTAAGCAGGCTAAGGTTTTAAAATTTAGGCCTTTAAACCAGCTGGATGTGTGTGTATGTGTGTGTGTGTGTATGTGAACTAATTTTTTCCAGTTGCTCCACCAGTATTTATTGAATGGTCCATTTTTTCCTCATTTTGAGGGGCTTTATAGTCTTTAAAATAACTTTTTTGAAATATCATTTACATACCATAAAATTCACTAATTTTAAGGTTAAATCGTGCAACCAATCATCACAATCCAGTTTTAGAAGATTTCTGTCACTCCCAAAAAGTTCCTTCATTCCTGTTTGTGATCAATCCCAATTCCCATCCTTGGCCCTAAGGGAACTAGGGATCTATTTTTATCTCAATAGTTTCCCTAAATTCATATAAATTGAATAAAATAATACATAATCCATTGCACCTTGCTTCTTTCACTTGGCATAATGTTTTTTTTGGCATAATGTTTTTGAGGTTCATTCATGTTGTTACATAAATCATAATTTCATTTTTTTCTTAGGTAGACTCCACATCCAACATGGGGCTTAAACTCACAACCCTGAGATCAAGAGTCACATGCTCTACTGTCTGAGTCAGCCAGGCACCCCCAGAATTTCATTTTTATTGCTGAGTAGTACTCCATTGTGTACATATACAACATTTTGTTTATCAGTTTGCTGATGGACATTTGGAATGTTTCCAGTCTATTATTAAATGCTGCAATGAAATAGAGAAACATTTGTGTGGACATATCTTCACTTTTCTTGCTATATATGGAGAAGTGGAATCACTGGGATATAGGAAAGTATATGTTTAACTTTCCAAGAATCCACTAAACTGTTTTCTTAAGTGGGTGTACTAATTTGCAACCCCACCAGCAATGTATGAGGGTCCCAGCTTCTCCATATCCTTGTCAATATTTGGTATTGTCAATCTTTTTTATTTAAGCCATTCTAGTGAATATGTAGTGTGGTGTTAATTTTCATTATCTTAATGAATTACCTTTTTTAATTTTTTCAACATAATTTCAGGTTAAAGATGGAATATTACACAGCCATCAGAAAGGATGAATACCCAACTTTTGTATCAACATGGATGGGACTGGAGGAGATTATGCTGAGTGAAATAAGTCAAGCAGAGAAAGTCAATTACCATATGGTTTCACTTACTTGTGGAGCATAAGGAATAACATGGAGGACATTAGGAGAAGGGAAGGAAAAATGAATTGGGGTAAACTGGAGGGGGAGACAAAGCATGAGAGACTGTGGACTCTGAGAAACAAACTGAGGGTTTTGGAGGAGAAGAGGGTGAGGGGATGGGTAAGCCTGCTGGTGGGTGTTAAGGAGGGCACATATTGCATGGAGCACTGGGTGTGGTGCATAAGCAATGAACCTTGAAACACTGAAAATATTAAAAAAAAAAAAAAAGAAGAGATACATGAATAGTTCTCTCTGTACATACACACACACATGTTAAGTATATATTTTAACTTTTCTGGACCCATTTGAGAGTAAATTGCAGAATGATACAATTTTAGAGTTCAGTATGTGTTTTTAAGGACAGTCTCTTACACAACCACAGTATAATTATCAAAACCAGCAGATAAGTATAAATATAATACTATTATCTAATCTATATACCTCATTCTGATTTTTCTAAATGTCCCCCAAATGTCTTTTTTTAAAAAAATATATTTATTTATTTACTTTAGGGAGAAAGCACAAGCAGGGAGCAGCGGGAGAGGGAGAAAAAATCCCAAGCAGACTCTGAGCTGAGCACAGAGCCTGACACAGGGCTCAGTCCCATGGCCCTGAGATTATGACCTGTGCCAAAACCGAGTTCGATATTTAACCAACTATGTCATCCAGGAGACCCCCCTCCACAAATGTCTTTTATAGCAAAATAAAATCTGGCATCATGCCTAGCATTCAAGATTCGTCTTCAGCCTTTCTTTTAATATGGAATATTTCTTGAATCTGTGTTTCATGACATTAGCATTTCTGAAGAGTATACAGGACAGTAATTATTCCTCAACTTGTGTTTGTCTAATGTTTCTTCATGATTATATCAAGTTCTGAACTTTTGGCAGGAATGCCACAAAAATGATGTTGTGTTGCATCCTATCAGGAGGCACATGCTGATGGTAATACTGGTGATGGTAACTTTGATCATTTGTTTAGATAGTTATCTGCCAGATTTTTCTACTATGACCTTACTATGTTTCCCTTTGTAATTAATAAATATCTCATGGAGAAATATTTTGAGACTATGCAAATATCTTCTTACCTCATAAACATTCATCCATAATTTCAGCATTTAGTGATGACTATTTCCTGAATTAATTATTATTATGGTGGTTTCCAATTGTGATTTTCTAATTCCCTAATTCCTTACTCACTTAATAGTTGACCTTCCACATAAGCTTTCTTGTCTACCATTCATTTATTTGTTCAATTATGTTATCGTGGGCTCATAGATTCTTATTTGTAACCCTTACCAAGGTCATTGAGGGCTTCCCTTTACACTAGTTCTTTTGTCTTTTCTTTTTTCCCAATGTGTTTTTTGATATGTCTCAATCTTTCTTTGAGCACTTTTTACTTTGATCCAAAAAGATATTCTAGTTTCATCTTGTACTTTCCCTATCCAAGTTCTAGAACCAGCCATTTCCAAGAAGCCTATGATTCCTTTACTGTTTTTTTTTAAAGATTTTATTTATTTACTTGACAGATAGAGATCACAAGTAGACAAAGAGGCAGGCAGAGAGAGAGGAGGAAGCAGGCTCCCTGCCAAGCAGAGAGCCCGATGCGGGCCTTGACCCCAGGACGCTGAGATCATGACCTGAACCGAAAGCAGAGGCTTTAACCCACTGAGCCACCCAGGTGCCCACCCTAGTTCCTTTTAATGGACTCCAATTTTTAGATTTTCAAGACCTGAGCACTAGGTATACCCATGCACCCCCAACTATATATGGTATCTATTTAGAAAATCTATCTATCGAATCATGGACTTATGTCAATACCTTCAATTTTAATCCTCCACTACAAGGTCATTCTATCTTTCTGATTTCCATGTTTGTAACTCTTCTGAAAATGAGAAACTTGGCTCCCACTATCCACAGTATAATCTCTTAATTGGCAAATCATAGAATACTTAGTAATTTCATAACCACTAACTCATGACTCCGCAAAAAAGCAGCTTACTAACTGGAATCCAATATTTGTATAGAGGTATTTTTCCTCTTTAGTCTGAGAGTATATATTTCAAATAATTTTTCAAAAGTATATTGAATTAGTTCTTTTTTTTCCCACCTTCAGTGTTATTATGTTATTCATGGGAAGTAGGGTTGGTTTTTGTTGTTGCTGTTGGTGTTACGATATTATACAATCTCCCCATTTCTTATTGATTTTATTTCTTTAAAAAAATGAAACATTAACATGGTTCCAAAAGTCAGTTCTGAACAGAGAGGTACAGAGGGTAACCCCCTCATTCTCTACCTTCCTTCTATCCTATAGAACCCACTCTCATTAATCTCTGGTTTTTCCTTCATGTGGTTTGTTCATTTGTTTGTTTGTTTGTTGCACAAATGAGCCAATCTGTGTATAATTTCTTCTTTTTCCTTCCTTTTTATATAAAAGTGGTATACTATAGAAAATCTTGCACTTTAATTTTTTAAAAGGTTTTATTTATTTATTTGACACAGAGAGATCAGATCACAAGTAGGCTGAGAGGCGGGCAGAGAGAGAGAGAGAGAGAGAGAGAGAGGAGGAAGCAGGCTCCCTGCTGAGCGGAGAGCCCAATGCGGGCCTTGATCCCGGGACCCTGAGATCATGACCTGAGCCGAAGGCAGAGGCTTTAACCCATTGAGTCACCCAGGCGCCCGCAGTTTAATTTTTATTGTTGTTGTTTACTGAACAATATATCCTGGAAATCACTCCACATCATTTCATAGAGATCTTCTCCATTATTTCTTTCAGCAGCATAGCACTCCACTATGTGGATATACCATAGTTTATTCAAATACTCTCCTGTGTATGTTGTTTCCAGTATTTTGCAAGAGCAATAATACTATAATCAATATCTTGTGCATGTGTAGTTTTTTAGCTGTTGGAGGAAGAGTTCCTGGGTAAATTCCTAGGAAACCTCAATTATTTTTGAGTAATCAAATTCTAATCAGAACCCAAGTTTCCATATATATGTGGGTCTACTTCTGTCAAGCAATTATGTTCCACTTACCTATTCCTACACTAGTACCACTGAGTTTTAATTATTGGAGCTTCATTATAAGGCTTGATAATTGGTAGAAAAACCTTCACTCCTTATTACCCTGTACATATTGCCATTGCTATTTTTTTGTCTTTTTTTTTTTTAAGGTTTTATTTATTTATTTGACACCGAGAGATCAGATCACAAGTAGGCAGGGAGGCAGGCAGAGACAGAGGAGGAAGCAGGCTCCCCACTGAGCAGGGAGCCCGATGCGGGCCTCGATCCCAGGACCCTGAGATCATGACCTGAGCCGAAGGCAGAGGCTTTGACCCACTGAGCCACCCAGGCGCTCTATTTTTTTGTCTTTATTGGGCAAGTGATTTTAGGGTTACTTGAGCAAGTTCCTAAAAAAAACTGTTATTATTTTTATTGGAATTGCATTTAAATTCATTATTTGGGAATTTTTTCAACTTTATGTTATTAAAACTTCCTGTGCATGAACATAGTATCTCTATTAGATATTCTTTTATACACTTCAATAAAGTTTTATACTTTTATCCATACAGACCTTAAATAGGATTTTTAAGTTAGACTTTCACACTGGTTGTTCCTGATGATATTTGATTTTGAAGATGTTGATTTTTTTATATTAATCTTTTATCCAGCAACCTTGCAAATCTACTTCTTCTGTGTTAATCTTTACTGAATAGCTAAGACATACACATCATTAAAAAATCAAAGGGGTATAATAAGATATACATTAAGATGTCTTGCTTCTGTCCTGTCCCTACCCACTCTGTTCCCCAACTTTTTCCCTCAGCAGTAACCATCATTCTTTGTTTTTTTGTCTACTCTTTCAGTAGTGAAACTTTTTATTACATCTTTCAGTTTGTAGAATACTTTTCCTCCAGTTTCTTTTGTGTGTGTTTGTGTGTTATTGCCACAGGGATACCTCAGAGATATTGCAGGTGTTGTTCCAGACCACCGCATTAAAGTGAATATCACAATAAAGCAAGTCAAATGAATTTTTTGGTTCTGCAGTACATATACAAGTGATGTTTACACTATACTATAGTCTATTAAGTGAGCAATAATAGATCACATTTTAAAAAACTATGTACATACCTTAATTTAAAAATACTTTATTGCTAAAAAATGTTAACCATCATCTGAGCTTTCAGTGAGTTGCAATCTTTTTGGTGGTGGAGGGTCTTGCCTTAATGTTGATAGCTGCTAATGGATCAAGGTGAGGGTTGGTAAAGTTTGGGGTGTCTGTAGCAATTTCTTAAAATAAGGCAGTGATGAAGTTTCCCACATCAATTGACTCTTCCTTTCATGAATTATTTCTCTATAGTATGCAATGCTGTTTGACAGCATATTACAATGTACAACAGTACAACTTCTTTCAAAATTGGAATCAATCCTCTCAAACCCTGTTACTGCTTTATCAACTAAATTTATATAATACTCTAAATCCTCTATTGTTATTTCAACTACCTTCACAGCATCTTCACCAGGAGTAGATTTCATTTTTAAAAAACCACTTCCTTTACTCATTCATAAGAAGCAACTCATCGGTGAAAGTTTTCTTCATGAGGTTACAGCAATTCAATCACATCTTCAGGCTCCATTTCTAATTTTAGTTCTCTTGCTATTTCCACCAAATCTGCATTTTCTTCCTCCAGTGAAGACTTGAATCCCACAAAATCAGCCATGAGGGCTGTGGTCAACTTCCAAACTTCTGTAAATGTTGATATTTTGATCTCTTCATATGAATCATTAATGTTCTTAATGAAATTGAGAATGGTAAATACTGGATTCCAGAAGGTTTTCAATTTACTTTGCCCAGGTCCATCAGAGAAACCACTGTCAATGGCAGCTATAGCCTAACAAACTGAGTTTCTCAAATAATAAGTCTTGAAAGTCAAGTCTTGCTCCTTGATCTACTGGCTGCAGAATGGATGCTGTATTAGCAGGAATAAAAAATAATCTCATTGTATATCTTCATCAGAGCTCTTGGGTGACCAGGTGCATTGCCAATGAGCAGTAATATTTTGAAAGGAATTTTTTTTTCTGAGTAGTAGGTCTCAACAGTGTGCTTAAAATATTCAGTAAACTCTGTTGTAAACAAATGTCATCCAGACTTTGTTGTTCCATTTGTAGAGCACAGGCAAAGTAGACATAACATAGTTTTTAAGGGCCCTAGGATTTTCAGTAGGTAAATGAACACTGGCTTCAACTTAAAGTCACCAGTTGCAATTATCCCCTAACAAAAGTAAGCCTGTCCTTTGAAGCTTTTAGGCCAGGCATTGACCTCTCTTTAGGAATGAAATTCACAGATGGCATCGTCTTCCAATATACAGATTTTTCATCCACACGGAAAAATCTGTTCCTTAATGCAGCCACCTTCATGAATTATCTTAGCTAGATCTTCTGGATAACTGGCTATAGGTTCCACATCAGCACTTGCTGCTTCACTTTATACTTTTATGTTATGGAGATGGATTCTTTCCTTAAACCTCATGAACCAACCTCTGGTAGCCTCAAACTTTTTTCCTTCAGCTTCCTCACCTCTCTCAACCTTCACAAAACTGAAGGGAGTTAGGGCCTTGTTCTGTAATAGTCTTTGGGTTAAGGGAATATTGTGACTGGCTTGATCTAGCCACTAAAACTTCTCTATATCAGAAATAAGGCTATTCTGCGTTCTTATCATTCGTGTGTTCACAGGAGCAGCACTTTTTAAAAAAGATTTTATTTATTTGAGAGAGAGAGAGAGCATGAACAGGGTGCAGGGGCAGAGGGAGAGGGAGACCTAGACTCCTTACTGAACAGGGAGCCCAACGCAGGTCTCCATCCTAGGACCCTGGGCTCATGACCTGAGCTGAAGGCAGACGCTTAACTAACCGAACCACCAAGGCATCCAGGAGCAGCACTTTTAACTTCCTTCAAAACTCTTCTGTTGCATTCATAACTTGGCTAGCTGGCACAAGAGGCTTAGCTTTTGGCCTATCTCAGCTTTTATTTTTTAAAGGATTTTATTTATTTACTTGAGACAGACAGAGAGAGAGAGAGAGCATAAGCGGGGGACAGGCAGAGGCAGAGGGAGAAGCAGACTCCCCATGGAGCCAGGAGACTGATGCGGGGCTCAATCCCAGGAGGCTGGGATCATGACCTGAGCCAAAGGCAGAGGCTTAACCATCTGAGCCACCCAGGCGCCCCCCCCATCTCAGCTTTTGACGTACCTTCCCCACTAAACTTAATCATTACTAGCTCCTGATTTAAAGTGAGAAGCATGCAACTCTTCCTTTCACTTGAACACTTAGAGGCTATTTTAGGGTTATCAATTGGCCTAATTTCAATGCTGTTGTTTTTCATAGAATAGGGAGGCCCAAGGAAAGGGAGAGACATGGGAAACAGCCAGTCAGTAGGTCAGTCAGAACACAAAAACATTTATCAATTAAGTTCACCACCGTATATGGACACAGTTTGATAGTAACATCAAAGGTCATGGATTACAGATCACCATAATAAATATAACAATGAAAAAGTTTGAAATATTTTGAGAATTACTAAAATGTGACACACAAAGACACAAACTGAGCAAATGCTGTTGGAAAAATGGTGCTGATAGACTGACTTGCTTATAGCAGGGTTGTCATAAACCTTCCTGCTTATAAAAAACCCACAATATCTGGAAAGTACAATAAAGCGAAGTATAATAAAATGAGTAAAATAAAATGCCTGTAGTATTGAATAGACATGATGATAGCAGGGATCTTTGTCTTATTCCTGACTTTAAAAGAGTATTTCCAGACTTAGGAGTCCAAGATGGCAGAGGAATAGGAGACATTAATTTTGTCTGGTCCCAGGAATTCAGCAATCTAAAAGAAATGGATGCATTCCTAGAGATGTGTAAACTACCAAAACTGAAACAGGAAGAAATAGAAAACCTGAATAGACCCACAACCGGCAAGGAAATTGAAGTAGTAATCAAAAATCTCCCAGCAAACAAGAGCCCAGGGCTGGATGGCTTCCCAGGGGAATTCTATCAAACATTTAAAGAAGAATTAATACTTATTGTTTGGAAGTTGTTCCAAAAAAATAGAAATGGAAGAAAAGCTTCCATGAGGTCAGTGTTACCCTGATCCCAAAATCAGTCAAAGACCTCACCAAAAAAGAAAATTATCCCTGATGAACATGGATACAAATATTCTCACCAAAATAGTAGCCAAAAGGATCCAACCACACATTAAAAGGATTATTCACCAGGGTCAAGGGGATTTATTCCTGGGATGCAAGGGTGGTTCAACATCTGCAAATCAATCAAGGTAATACATTACGTAAATAAAAGAAAGGACAAGAACCATGTAATCCTCTCAATAAATGCAGAAAAAGCATTTTACAAAGTACAGCATCCTTTCTTGATTAAAACTCTTCACAATATGAGGGTTACTGGGGGGAGGGAGGGTAGGGATAGGGTGGCTGGGTTATGGACATTGGGGAGGGTTTGTGCTATGGTGAGTGCTGTGAAATGTGTAAGCCTGATGATTCACAGACCTGTACCCCTGGGGCAAATAATACATTATATGTTAATTTAAAAAAAACCCAGACAACAACAACAAAAAACTCTTCACAGTGTAGGGAGAGAAGGACACTCAATATCATAAAAGCAATCTATGAAAAGCCCACAGCAAAGATCATCCTGAATCCAGGAAAACAGAGGTTTTCCCCTAATGACAGGAACACAGCAGGGACGTCCATTATCACCAGTGCTATTCAACATAGTACTAGAAGTCCTAGCCTCAGCAATCGACAACAAAAAGAAATAAAAGGCATCCAAATCACCAAAGAAGAAGTCAAACTCTCACTCTTGGCAGATGACATGATACTCTATGTGGAAAATCCAAAAGACTCCACCCCAAAATTGCTAGAACTCATACAGGAACTCAGCAAAGTGGCAGGATATAAAATCAATGCACAGAAATCAGCTGCATTTCTATACACTAACAATGAGACAGAAGAAAGAGAAATTAAGGAGCTGATCCCATTTACAATTACACTCAAAACCATAAGATAGGGCGCCTGGGCGGCTCAGTGGGTTAAAGCCTCTGCTTTCGGCTCAGGTCATGATCTCAGCGTCCTGGGATCGAGGTCCGCATCGGGCTCTCTGCTCAGCAGGGAGCCTGCTTCCTCCTCTCCCTGTCTCTCTGCCTGCCTCTCTGCCTACTTGCAATCTCTCTCTCTGTGTCAAATAAAAAAAACCAGCCAAACAAAAAACCCCATAAGATACCTAGGAAAAAGCCTAGCCAAAGAAGCAAAGGATCTGTACTCAGAAACCACAGAATGCTCATGAAAGAAACTGAGGAATACACAAAGAAATGGAAAAACATTCCATGCTCACGGATTGGAAGAACAAATATTATTAAAATGTCTATGCTACCTAGAGCAATCTACACATTCAGTGCAATCCCTATTGAAATACCATCAACTTTTTTCACAGAGCTGGAACAAATGATCCTAAAATTTGAATGGAACAGAAAAGACCCTGAATAGCCAGAAGAATGTTGAAAAAGAAAGAAAGAAAGAAAAAAAAAACTCGTTGCATCACAATACCAGACCTCAAGCACTATTACAAAGCTGTAATCATCAAGCCAGGGGAAGAGAGGAAAAAATAAAACAAGACAAAACCAGAGGGGGAGATAAACCATAAGAGACTCCTAATCATAGGAAACAAACTGAGGTTTGCTGGAGGAAAGGCGGGTGGAGGGATGGGGGTAACTGGGTGATGGACATTAAGGAGGGCATGTGATGTAATGAGCACTGGGTTGTATATAAGACTGATGAATCATAGACCTGTACCTCTGAAACCAATAACACAATACTTAATAATAATAATAAGATCTGGGTTCTTATCTGGAATCTAACTTCTAAGCACATACAGATTACTGGCAGAATTCAATCCTTGTACTTGTAGGATGGAGGTCCCCAATTCCTTGCTGTGAACAGGGAGTGCTTTTAGCTTCTAGAGGCCACCCACATTCCTTGATATGTGGCCCCTCTCCATCTTCAAGACAGCAATTGTGTGTTGAATCTTTCTTGTGCTTTGAATTTTTCTGAATTCCCCTTTTGCCCCCAGCCAGAAAAAAACTCTGCTTTTTTAGATTCACCTGACTGGTACAGGCCCACCCAGATAATCTCTGTATTTTAAGGTCAACTGATTTGCAACTTTCATTACATCTGCAAAATCCCTTGAGAGCAGTACCTATATTTGTATTCGATGGAATAATATTGGTGGAGGTGGGGAGGGTCACCTTTAGAATTCTACCTACCACAAGAAATTGTCATATGCTTTTCTCTTTGACTTATGAATTAATTATAAGTATGAATTCAAGTTTATAAATGTATGTCATCTGGCCTCTCTTTTTTTTTTAAGATTTTATTTATTTATTTGACAGAGTGAGAGACAGTGAAAGCAGGATCACAAGCAGGGGGAGTGGGAGCAGGAGAAGCAGCCTTTCCGCTGAGCAGGGAGCCCCATGCAGGGTTCAATCCCAGGACCCCAGGATCATGACCTGAGCCGAAAGGAGACGCTTAACGACTGAGTCACCCAGGCACCCCGGTCTATCTTTTTTAAAAAGGATTTTATTTATTTATTTGAGAAAGAGAGTGCGTGAGCATAAGCAGGTGGAGGGGCAGAGGGAGAAACAGACTCACTGCTAAGTGGGGAGCCCAGTGTGGGGCTCAATCCCAGGGATCATGCCCTGAACTGAAGGCAGATGCTTAACCGAATGAGCCACCCAGGTGTCCCAATCTGGCCTATCTTTTAATTGTTTAATTAAAATCTCACTGTAGTGTTATCTATATACATTTGTTGAATCTCTCTTTGCAGTCAACTTTAATGAACAACTCATTTGTACTTGGAAAGAAAACATATTCTCTAATAGTTAAGTGTAGAGTTCTACACTGGTGTTTGAGTTCAATCTTGTTAATTGTTTTTATTCAAATCTTACAGAGCCTTAATTTTTTTCCTATTTAATCTAGCAGTTTCTATGGAAAGTGTATTAAAATCGCCCATTTGACCCTTTTAGTTAAAAGATGAAGAAATCAAGGTCCAGCAAGTTTAAGTGACTTGCCCAGGGTCCCATAGCTACTTGTGGCAGAGTTGGGGTAAAAACTCAGGCTTCCCTCAAGATATTGATTCCAAAGATAAAATATAGTCATTTTTATTGTGTTCATTTCTCTTATGATCACAATACTCCCTGTCAGTTTGATGTTATATTGGCCATTGGAAAACTGAGAGCCACTCTCACTATTCCCCATTTGATCTTAAGCTGATGTACAAGTTATTTAGCCAAGTTATTTAAGTATGGGAGAGTTATTTTCTATAGGTATAGCAGTTATCACAAACTCCCACAATACACCCTACCTAATCTCCCATATATGTCAAGAATAAGCACCCTCAGCCAGCACTTTAATAGGAAGGAGTGTTTCAGGAAGGCTAGTAGAGCATCTCCTTTGCTGGTCTTTGACCTTGTTTATATTCTGATACAAGAATACTCCCATTTAAAAAGTGTATTTACTTTTTTGAAATGAAAACCAATGAAAAAGGAATTCAGGAATGAGGTTAGTAAATATAACTAAATATACTTTAAATATAAATAACATGTATTTCCTGATTAGTATCAGGTAAATATCTAAATTATCTCTCCCGAATTCTGGCCTCAGAGAAAAAAACCCAGACAATTATAAAGAAGATGCTTTGTACATTAGAAGGGAAAAATGAAGGGGGAGAAATCAGAGTGGGAGACAAACCATGAGAGATTATGGACTCTGGGAAACAAATGGAGGGTTTTAGAAGGAAGAGGGGCGGAGGGATGGGAAAGCCTGGTGATGGGTATTCAGGAGGGCAAGTACTGCATGAATCATGGAACACTACATCAAAAACTAGTCTATCAGAGATTTTTGCTGAATAATCCATTTATGTTTATTGTATGTTTATTTGTTACTCCATGTATGTTTATTGGTAATCTATTTATGTTTACACCTTTATCGTCGCCTTTATTTATTTTTTTAAAGATTTATTTATTTATTTTAGAAAGAGAGGGAGTAAGTGGGGGAGGGAGAGAAACAAAGGGAGAGAGAGAGAGAATCTCAAGCAGACTCCCCACTGAGTGAGGAACCGTGCATAGGGCTAGATCTCATGACCCTGAGATCATGACCTGAGCCAAAACCAAGAGTCAGACAGTTAACCAACTGAGCCACCCAGGCACCCCTAGTCCACCTTTGTTTTTATTAGTGGATTCTTATGTAGATTTTCTAGGTTATACATGACTAATAAAGGAGAAAATCAGAGTATATGTAGGAATTTTTTGTAGATGCAGAGCATAATTCGAATGACTCTGTAAGGAATGCATACCAGTGTCCCAGGCTTGAGAATTCAGGCAGGCCAAGAAGCCTGGAGGAGGGCAGCTGGCAAACAGCTCACCACCTCCGAGCATCATCTGCCATCCCACTGCACCATCAGTCACTGCCCTTACATGGCTCCCCATTCATCTTTCCTAACCACAACCCTAGGCCAGACTCTGATTACCACATCCTGCGTTTTGAGGAGAGGATGCGCAGGACTGGGCTTGGTTAGTGTACCCTGCCTGGGGCCTGCAGAGCCACTTGAAAGCGCCACAGGGAACCCACCTAACCCAGAACCCTGGCTGGCAATCAGCCCTGACCCACCCCACTCCTGCTCATCTGTGACCAACAAGTCCAAATGGCTTGCTTTCATTTTTAGAATCTCCTTTCCAGACAAACACACATGGGTGTATGATTTTTAAGCACATTCCAAGTAGCAGCTTCTCCGACTGGGCCTCTCCTTCCTCATCGGTATAATGACCAAATCTGAAGCTCATTAAACCCCAAGTATCATCCATTAATGGCCATCTACCTATCTCTTGCCTTACTCACTTCCTCACATCTTTGCCCTTTTAAAAGGGCACTGTGTAGGGTTAATAAACACTCACTTTCAGGCTGACCAGAGCCAGATATGCCCATACTTCAGCATTGTAGTTGTTCAATGCATTGGCTTCAGAGAGAGCATCCTCAGCCTCTGTGAGCTCCTCCAGCTTGACAGAAAAAGAAAAATGTGTTAAGTCAGAGTAGTTTTCCCTTAAGCCAGCTGGAGTCAGTTTAGCTGAAAACATTATGTCCAAATAACATTGGTAATGTGACCTATACAAACAGTTTTCAACTTTTTAATTTTTTAGCTCAGAACTCTTCAAACAAAATTTTATGTTGTAGCCCAATATATGAACCTGTTAAAAGAAGAACTTCAAAGAAGAACTGCTTGGATTAAAAAGCCAAGTAGAGATAACTGGAGTCCTGCCCGTTAGGCTCTCAACTTATACCACTCCTTCCTCCTTCCTTCTACAGCGGTTCCATTTGGGCATCCATGAACCATGGAGCTTCAGGTGCCAGGACTGGAAAACCAGAAGTATTCACTGCTGTGCGTGCATTGTTCAGTGATTTCCCCCCACACAGTAGGCTGTCAGGTATATTTGTTGTTTTTTCCTTTACGTTGTCCATCCCTTTCTTAAGGTTAAAGTCCTATTAGCCTGTCAAAATACTAATATTAGTTACTACTAGCACAATCATGAGTAATCAATACAATATTCAGGCTCTAGAATGCTCCCTGAGCTCTGGACATATGGATATCATTGCTGCTTCCTAAAAGTGAGTTTCCTTTATAAAATCTTCCAAAAGATCACCCAGGGAAGAAATAAGGCACTCCTTTCACCAATATAGTAGCTCTTCATTTTTTCTGTTTTGAAAAGGAAATTGTGGGATTCTAGGCCTGAAACAATATGAAGAATGGCCTTTCAGCAATGCCCATACTTTGGTCCATATTTTATTTTATTTTTTTATTAATATATAATGTATTATTTGCCCCCGGGGTACAGGTCTGTGAATCATCAGGCTTACACCTTTCACAGCACTCACCACAGCACAAACCCTCCCCAATGTCCATCCCCCATCCACCCTATCCCTGCCCTCCCACCCCCAGTAACCCTCTGTTTCATGAGATTAAGAGTCTCTTATGGTTTGTCTCCTTCCCGATCCCATCGTGTTTCATTTTTCCCTCCCTATGCCCCATAACCCCCTGCCCTGCCCCTCAAATTCCTCATATTGGTCCACATTTTAAATATCTCTAAGATACTGATTCAATATTCAATGTATTGATTCATTATTCAACCAGTATCATTCAATCAATATTATTCAATCAATTATACTTGCTAAGAATTTACTCTGTGACAGGTAGTATGCTAGGTACCGTGAATACGAAGACAAACTACAACCTCTCAAAAAGTTCACTGACAGATACGTAAAAAAAGATGAAAATCTAAACACATAATTTCAATAAAGAATAAACATTTCTGGGCGCCTGGGTGGCTCAGTGGGTTAAAGCCGCTGCCTTCGGCTCAGGTCATGATCCCAGGGTCCTGGGATCGAGGCCCACATCAGGCTCTCTGCTCAGCAGGGAGCCTGCTTCCTCCTCTCTCCTCTCTCTCTGCCTGCCTCTCTGCCTACTTGTAATCTCTCTCTCTGTGTCAAATGAATAAATAAAATCTTAAAAAAAAAAGAATAAACATTTCTATAATAAAAGCATATATAAATCTAGTGGAGGGACATAGGAAAATGGGAATAACTGTACCCTGAAATTAAAGGAAAGTTTCTGAGAGGAAATATTACTAAAGTGAGTCCTGAAGGATAAATAGGAGTCTATTAGCTATACAGTTGGAGAAAGACCTTCCTGGTAAAAGGAGTATCACATACGAAGGCATGGAGGCACAAGAGAGTGTGGTGTGGTCAGGAAAGTCTTAAACATGCATGTGGGGCTGGAGAAAAGAGAGAGAGATCAGAGAAAATAAATTAAGTGATAAAACAGAGAGTTAGGCACCAGATGATATATATCATTCAAAGGAAAGTGAATTTTATTCTGAAACAAGGGCTAGCCATTGAAGAGTCAAGTAGGGGAGTAACACAGTATTTGCATATTTTAGTGACCACTTTGATAACAATGTGGGAGGTGGATTAAGGAGGACAGGAGAGCAGCTAACAGATGAAGAAGGGATGAGGCTTGAACTGGAGCTATAAAAATACGGATGGAGAGGAGACAATAGATTCAAGAGACATTTAGGAGACAAAATCAATAAGATATTCGATGACTAATTAAAAGTAACAGGAGAGTGGGCGCCTGGGTGGCTCAGTGGGTTAAACCCGCTGCCTTCGGCTCAGGTCATGATCCCAGGGTCCTGGGATCGAGGCCCACATCGGGCTCTCTGCTCAGCAGGGAGCCTGCTTCCTCCTCTCTCCTCTCTCTCTGCCTGCCTCTCTGCCTACTTGTAATCTCTCTCTCTGTGTCAAATGAATAAATAAAATCTTTAAAAAAAAAAAAAAGTAACAGGAGAAGTACACTAGGATACCTTTTAAGTTTCTGGCTTGGTTGATTAGGTTCATTACAGTCGCATTCACCAAGACACAGAATACAGGAGAAGGTATAGGCTTAAGGAACGTGAGAATTCTTCAGGGTTAAGTTAGGTTATATTTCAGATAAGCACATTTTAAGGTGTCTAGGAACCATGAAAATGGAGCTGTCCATTACACTGTTTGATATAAGGGTCAGAACTTGAAAAGTGTTATGCACTAAAGGTTTAGAATTCATTAGGGCATGAGTGGTAGTTTAGGACACTGGAGTAGATGTATTTTTTCCTTAGGGTAAATAAATACAGTGACAGAAGTGGGCTGACTGTAGAACCTGGGGGGACCCAACAATTACGGAGGGTAAAAGAGTAGGAGCTGGCCAAAAAGGCTGAGAAAGAGTTACCAGAGAAGAAGGCATAGAACTGGAAGGATGTGAATGAAGTATTGTGGAAGTTGAGGGAGGAGAGGGCTTCAGGAAGAAAGTAGTCAACAGGATTAAGTGCTAGAAATTCATCTAAGTGTCTGTGGCATTTAGCGATTAGGATGTTATGGGAACTTCTGTCCGAAGTGTCAGTAAGGTGGTAAGGGTAAAGGGTAAGGTAATAAGACTGATAGCAATGAAATGAAAGGTAAATGGGACCCGGGATATGAGCATATAACTCACAAGTAAAAAGATATGTGTATCATATACTTCAACCTCATTAGTGGTGAAAACGCAAATTAAGATATCTATCAAGTTGGCAAATTATAATGCCCATTGCTGATGAGGTAACAGTGAAATGTGCTCTCATACCTCCTGGCAGAGTATAAATCAGTATACACCCTTTCTAGAAGGCAAACTGACACTATGATTTAAAGACTTTTAAATTTTTCTACATTAAGGATGTTTCCTAAGGAAATAAAAAGAATTAAGCAAAGAGATTTATGTCCAAGAATGTTTACCTCAGTTTCATCTATAATAATATGATTGTAGAAACTAACAACATGCCCAATAATGAGTGATTGGTCAAATAAATTATGATATATCCAAACATAGGTATAGTATGACTAAAATATTGATGGGGAATAGGGATTACTTGGACATCTTAGTGGTAAGGCTTAACTCAAGGTTTTTGTTTTATTTTTAGCTTCTATCTCAATGAAACTATTGTTTAAGCTACTCAAAACAAACAGAAGCATGACTTATGTTGAATAGTCTGTAGAGCTAGTTTCTTATACTTTTGACAGTGCTATCAGTTTTCTAATAGCTATAAATGTTTTATATTCTTTCTGGGAAGGTGGAACAGGGGAACACATAGCTTATGTAAAAATGATCATGTGTCCCAGTTGGCCTGGGACAGTCCCTGTGTTCCAATGTAATTATTAATAGCACCCTTTCCATCCATCCTCTGAAGTGTCCTGGTTAGTATGAAATATTACATGGTCACTTCACTTACACATCCAAACCAGGGACACAATGAAGTCATCAGAAATCGTGCTTTAGACTATTTGGTGATGCGAGAAGATATCAATGCTATACGGTTTAAGTAGAAAAAAAGATTAAAAAGCAGTAAATATTTATAGTTTTATACATTAAAATTGCTTTCATATAAATATGATGAAGACTAGAGGAAAATGCATTCAAATGTATTTTTTTTAAGATTTTATTTATTTACTTGACACAGAGAGAGAGATTACAAGTAGGCAGAGAGGCAAGGCAGAGAGACAGGGAGAGGAGGAAGCAGGCTCCCCGCCGAGCAGGGAGCCCTATGCGGGCCTGGATCCCAGGACGCAGAGGCTTTAACCCACTGAGCCACCCAGGCGCCCTCAAATGTTAATAGTGGTTATCACTGAGTGGTTGGATTATGGATACTTTTATGTTTTCTTTACATTTTCTATCTTCTGAATTTTCTATAATGAACATATATCATCTTTGTGGTTAAAAAAGAACAGCAATAAGGAAGAGCAGACAGAGAATACAGGCAACTCATTTGGCTGTTACCACTGTTGTTTAATAAGGAGGGGGAAATGGCAAAAGAGCTGATTGAGAAGGAAAAGTTAAAAGTATAAATCAAAGAAAAAGACAAAATTAAGAGAGTAAGGTATTAGGAGAAAATGAGAGGTTAGCATCAAGAATTCTGTATGGTGACTAACATAACAAAATTAAAAATTAAAAAATTAAAAAATAATACATTGAAGAAATTAGACACGAACAACACATTGCATGCCTCTTTCAAAAATTCTAAGGAGGAAAGGGTGGCTAGAGAGTTTTCAAGGGTAGGGAGCAAAAGATCTCCTAGAAGCTATAGCAGCTCCTCCTGAAAACACAAGGGCCATGGAGCTTAATAAGCATCAATAAATTTCTTTAATTGAGTAAATTCTTCATTTATCATATCATTTTTTCCTTACAGATAATATCTATAAAATTTGAGCTTCGTTACCAAGTAACATGAATTTTTTTATTATATAGTATCCTGGTTCAGATTTTTGTGCGCTATTTATTTATTAAGATATTTTAAAAATTTATTTGAGAGAGAGGGAGTGAGCAGGGGGAATGGGCAGAGGGAGAGGAAGAAGCAGACTCTCTGCTGAGCAGGGAGCCAGATGTGGGGCATGATCCCAGCACCCTGAGATCACGCCCTGAGCCGAAGGCAGAGGCTTAACCAACTGAGCCACCCAGGTGCCCCTTTTGTGAGATTTTTAAAGAACATTTTATTTTTATAGTACAGATTGACTATTTAGTTTACTGGACACCTTTGAAAAGTAACTCTTCCCACCATCATTACAAATTCCCAGGATGCTTGGAAGACCAAAGAATCAAGGTCAGCTGTATTCACAGGCCTCGTCTTGAGGCTTCATCCTCTTACCCGATAACAGGCTATTCCCAGTCCTAGCCAGGTAAGGCATGAAGGTGATCTCTTACAGGCTTGCATGTAGGTTTTCTTTGCCTTTTCGTACTGTAGAAAGAAAGCACCACTAAGCTATTGTTCTTCTGGAAGTTTCAAATGCTATATTGTTAGGATAGTCATGGGCTTCTGTAATTGTGAGCCCTTAAATTTTTTTTTTAAGATATAAGTTGGGTTTTTTTTAGAACAGCTTTAGGTTCACAGCAAAATTGAGAGGAAAGTACAGCTATTTCTCATATACCGCCCGCTGCCATGCATGATAGCTTCTCCCATTATCAACATCCTCTATCAGAGTCGTATCTTTGTTACAACTGATGAAACTACATTGATACATCATCACTACCTAAAGTCCATGGTCGTATTTGGTATTATACATTCTACAGGTTTGGACAAATGTATAATGACATGCATTCATTATTAGAGTATTTTCACTGCCCTAAAAATCCTCTGTGCTCCATCTAGTTATCACTTCCCTTCCCAACCCCTCAAAACCACTGATCTCTTTACTGTTTCCAGAGTTATGCCTTTTCTAGAATGCCATACATTTGGAATCACACAGTATGTAGCCTTCTCAGGTTGGCTACTTTGACTTAGTAATATGTATTTTAGCTTCCCTTATGTTTCCTCATGGTTTGCTAGTTGATCTCTTTTTAGTGCTGAGAAATACAGGAAACATTCAGAAAAATTCAAAAAACAAACTTCCAAAAGAATTAGACCACTTCTTATCTTGCATCTCCAATATGAGAGATGTGACAATAGGTAAGCCTCAGCAAATAGCCTAAGAATTGCTTGCCTAGTGAAATTGCTCGCCTAGTGACTATTCAAGTCAGAAACTTGGTTCAGATGTAGCTTGCTATGATGTCAGAAAGAAAACTTCTTATTTACTTCACTGCAGTGGAACAGTGATTTTTCTCTCTTAAGTCTATGTGGGCCTTGTACTTAAATTGTAAGGCATTGCAACTTCTTGTTGCTGCTGTTGTTTTATTTTATAAAGATTTTATTTATTTATTTGTCAGAGAGAGGGCACAAACAGTGGGGAGGCAAAGGGAGAAGCATGCTGAGCAGGGAGTCCAATACAGGATTCGATCCCAGGACCCTTGGTTCATGACCTGAGCCAAAGGCAGACACTTAACTGACTGAGCCATCCAGGCATCCCTTTATTTTAAATAGAAAGATAATTGGGTGTTTGGGGGGTAGGAATGGAATGAAGTCAAAACAAAAGCACAGGGTCAAAAGACAGAATGTTGATAACTATTGATATGGGATAATGGGTCCACATTGGTTCATTTCTACTATTCTCTCTACTTTGTATTTATTTGTTTTTTTTCTGTTTTTTTGTTTTTTGTTTTTTAAGTAGGCTCCATGCCCAGCATGGAGCCCAGTGCAAGGGTGGATCTCATAACCCCGAGATCAAGACCTGAGCTGAGATGGAGAGTTGGATGCGTAACCAGTTGAGCCACTCACATGCCCCGTATTTTGTATGTATTTGAAATTTTCCATAACAGAAAGTTTCTTTTAGAAGGACTTGGGGTGATTCCCAAAATATGAAAGTAATCGCAAAAGAGTCAGGTCAGAGTTTCCTGTAGAATGGGGTTAGCCTCAGCTGAATTAAATATAAAACTTTATGTTGAGGAAGAAATTTGAATAAGTTCTTTTGACATTTTCCATTAGTTAAGTCAAGCTAAGAATGTTTCTACTACTGTTAATAAAAGAAAGTTATCTTAAAAATTAACTACAATAACATTTATTGAGTTCTACACAACTTTTTAGTATCATAATGGTTAAAACCACAGACTCCAATATTAGACTGCCTGGGTTTTAATCCTGCTTCTATTATTTACTAGTTTATCTAATCTTGTTCGAATCACTTTATCTTTGGATATTAAAGTATCAATATCATAATACTGTGTTGGTTCCACACAGATGGATGTTAACGTTTGAACTGTATTCAGGTCCCTGACCATGACCTGATTTATTTACATGGTTACTCTCCAACCTCTGTCCCTCACCTCTTTCTCTTCCAGATAGATGTGTCCCAGTCGCAGGAAGATGAAATGCATCTCAGAAGCATCCACTACAAAACTAATGGTTCGCTCATAGCATGCCTTGGCCTCAGCATGATTTCCACTTAGAAAATAGAGATGGCCTTTCACGCCCCAGACATTAGGGTTCTGAGAAAGTAAAGAACAAGTGGTACCTGGACGAGGTGGTATTTAAAAGTCCATTAATGATCTTTGTTTCACATTTAAAATTAGACAAGTCCTTCTTCTTTTTCTAATAGCACTCAGAAAGACAGCCATTCAGTTGCACTGTGAGGTATTTTTCTAGGTCTGCTCCCTCATTTCTTTCTTGCATTTTTCAAAACTATCTTATCTTTGGGGGTTAATATTAAGAAAAACATTCCAACATAACCAAAAGAATGTTCACAGTGAGAAAAAAGAAGTCCAGAAAACTTGAAATACATCAATTATCTGATAAAGAGCTATCTTTATCCTTTTCTCTGCCCTTTGCAAGACTCATAACTACTTGAGAAAAACAAATGGAAGGAAATAGATAAGTTTACTGGAAGTTGATGACCTCCACCTCTAGTAACCAGAAATCTACCTGTGATATGGCATCACCACCTTTAAGAAAGCCTACTTGCCCCTCCTCCAAACTATACTCAAGAGGTTCTTGAAAAGTTATTACCAGGTAGTCCATCTGGGCTGCATGTTGAAGGTATTCCTCTGCCTTGGCAAAGTCCTTCTTGAGAAGGTGCGTCTGGGCCAGCACCAAGTAATACTCACAGCTGGGGCCTCCTTGAGGGCATAACAGCTCATGTGCAAGCACTCTGTGTACATACTACGAGGAAAAACCAGATTATAAGGAATCTATAAATAGCTGCATTGTGTCAGTTCCATAGCTCTTACAGTTGAATATTATCTCTCTGATAATAATGAATAAGAAACATATTATAGAATGAAATGATCATCAACCTCAAAAGATTAGAGGTAAATTATAAAGATTCAGCACATCATGGTTCCATTACCAGCTATTCACCTAAGTCACCAAATGTAGGTATTTCCAAGTTAACAACCTGCAGTACTGCACAATTCTGGTCTTGCTGGTCAGAATACTAGATGAGTTTTTGCATGTATGTCATGCGGCAGACAAAAGAACTTCATCAACCACCCCACTGATACATGAGTTAACATTTTCAGGCAGCTACAATTATTGAGGAAACTTAGTGAGGCAAAACCTCCCTTTCTAAAAGTCTAGACTCAGGATCTTAGAAACATTAATGTCTGTTTCTGACAAACTCTCATCTGTTTGCCGGTTTTATACTTTGGGCTATTCTTTGTTGTTAATGCTATATAAGGCTTGCAAATTTATTTTTAAATTTTTTTTTAAATTTTTATTTATTTATTTGACAGAGAGAGACACAGGGGGAGAAGGAACACAAGCAAGGGGAGTAGGAGAAGGAGAAGCAAGGTTCCCACCGAGCAGGGAGCCCGATTCGGGGCTCGATGTGGGGCTCAGCCCAGGACCCTGGGATCATGACCTGAGCACCCATCTGAAGGCAGATGCTTAATGAATAAGCCACCCAGGTGCCCCAAGGCTTGCAAATTTAACAAAGTCAGATGTACTTGCTAAGCAGATGGGGAAGCCCTACTTTTCTTCTCCCTCCATTCCCATCTTAGCCTATACTACAGAGACTCCTGTTAACATTTATTTATACCTTCTTAGAAAAGGAGTGGGAGGAGGTTCTGGAGGTGTTCTTTCTACCTACATTTCTGGCTCTTTGCATGGGGGAGGTGGGAATAGGGACTTATTTAATTTGGGAGACAGAAATGTTTCTCTATTGGGAAAGATTAATGCATTAAAAGTTCCTGTTTAATGTGGCCCACTCCTAGTCAGGTCATAATTCTTGCCCTTTCTTGAGCTTGCCACCCTCAAGTGGAACACGCACTCTGCAGGATCAGGGCTAACTCTCCTGGTTCCTGGATCTTGCTCTTTCCTACTACTTGCTTCATGAATATATTTCTTGTTTCCCATGTGGTAGGTAGACCTCACAGGATGCTCTTCTTCTCTGGCAGGAGGGAATATTCTCCAGTAGTTCTACCTTTGACTGTATGGGTAAGTCAAATCTGAGGCTAGTCACGACTCCAGGCCAGTTACACAAATTTTAAAAATTTAGCATTTTTATTCCCCCACATAGCACCATGTATCTATTTCTAATTGTTTACTAACTACAAAGGAAGAAAAGTATGATTATGCTCCTGTGAACCTCCAACACTCACATAATATGAGTTCTGATGACAAAGTAACATCAGGCTACATAAGCCTATAGAGTCTGATTTTGCTCTGCTGGTATTCTGAGGGAACAGATTGCAGTGAGCTGTTCTGATGCTCTCTGTAGAGAGTGGTTCATATTTGGATGTTCATACCACTAGGCCTACAGTGTGCTCTCAAAAGCATATTTGATTTCTGCATCATACATATTAAAGTTTGGAAAGAAACCACTATGGACTGAATCAGTATTTCACTAAAATCTTTCCATATACTTGCCCTTTTCCAAATATTCTGACCTGAACAGCATTGACTTTCATCAAGAAACGTATGGTCTCCATGAAGATGGTGGTAGGAGTTTGGGAAACACCATGAGGGCTAGGATGCAACAAGGTTGATGAATCTTGACATTTTGATGTTTCTGAAAATATTATATTAAAAGAATAGATGATTAGATGCAAAGGGGAAAAATGTCAGAAGCTCAGACGTGAGCTACATTACTACCAATGAGCAAGAAGAGTATTCTAATCTAATACATGAGAGAGGTTAAAATCTGAAAAGCAATAAATTCCTTTAGAGCAATGGTCCCCAAAGATCTCAAAAGTTCTCAAGGTTAATCTACTGGTGTTCCAAATGCAAGTTACAACCAAATGAAATGGTTTCTAAAAGTATTCAGATCTTCCTGAATGTGAAATACAACCTGTTGATATTCCGAAAAATGAAGAATCACTGTTAGAAAATTGTAAGTCTATAGTTAGCCACTTCTCTGAACTAAATATAAATTCTTACTTATTGAAAGGGTTGCACTACTGAGTTTGGATTATCAGAGTCTAGCCTCATATGAAAGAACTTAGGCACTATGACAAACTAATCAACTTCAAACAAGTTAAGATTGCCATTTTGGTAATCCTAAGAGTTTTCATTTTTTCTAGTTAGTTTATGCCTTTCTTTCAAGTGGAAATCTTTATTTTTATTCCTAAGTACCTTTTTTCACTGGTATTTCCTTGAGAAGTATATTGGATGGTTTTTGGCTAACAGCTGGATCCTGAGATTGTGTGGGTAAAATGTGTTCTTGTGAGTCAGAATGCAGTTTGGAGGATTCTTCAAGAAAGTCATCTAAAATGGATGCTGGAGCTCCTGGTCCCAAATAGATTAAATTTTAATGAGAAAAAAGAAAACCCTTCTTACGTCAGATATTAAAAGAGATAAAATATAATCATTTTCAAAGCATAAGAAACATATTTCCTAAATACTGCACAGACTTATAGACTTTTTATATACTTTTTAAAGATTTTATTTTGAAGTTTTATTTTTATTTATCTTTATTAAGTAAAGATTTTATTTTTATTTTTAAGTTTATTTTTGATCTCTACACCCAATATGAGGTTCAAACTTATGACCCTGAGATCAAGAGTCACAGGCTCCACTGACTGAGCCAGCCAGGTGCCCCAGACTTTTTATATTTCTTTATAATTTAAAGAGTACAAGCTAAACTGACAGCTCAGCTTCTATAACTATGATCCCTAGTCCAACCCTGCTGTTAGCCTAAGTTATGACAATGTCAAAAAAATACCTATTAAAGTTATTTGCTAAACCCAGAATGTGAAGAATCTAAGTGAGAAGGTTAATATATTTTTAGATTAAATTAAAACTCTTGAAGGACAGGGATTCTTTTCATCTTAGTGTTCAAAAATCACCATCATCATCATTATAAGTAGCTATATTTGAACATGACTATATGCCGAGAATTGTATTAAAAATTGTACTAAAGACCTTAATGTATAATCTTATTTATTCTTCACAACATTCACTATGCTCCTTTAAACAAAGTGAATTACAGAGAAGTTAAATAATTTGCTAAAGCTCTTGAACCTGTCTTGCTGCCTCTCAAATAAATAAATGTTTGATGCATAAAAATAAAAAGCAATGCCAGGCAGGAAATGAACAGTGCCAGTTGACTCCCAGTCAGAAGATGTCACCCTCAGCTAGAGCAAAAGATATGGCTTTGAAAAAATGGCTAGAAGTTGGATAGATAAATGGGGAGGAGCATTTAAGGCTGAGAGCATGCTATTGGCAAAAGCACAGAAGTAGTGAGGTAATTATTTTAATGGGTATTGAGGATTACATAGAGAAAATTAAGAGAAAGACAGATTGGAGCTAGACCGTACTGACATTTCTTTGTAAAGATTTTATTCATTTATTTGACAGCGAGAGACACAGTCAGAGGGAACACAAGCAGGGGGAGTGGGAGAAGAATGCTTCTTGCCAAGCAGAGAGCCTAATGCTGGGCTCAATTCCAGGACCCTGGGATTGACCTGAGCTGATGGCAGACACTTAACAACTAAGCCACCCAGGCACCCCTGTACTGACATTTTAATGCTAGGATTTTTCTTCTGTAAACAAAAGGAGAAAACAATGAAGAGTTTTGAACAGAAAAATCAGAAAATGAAAGTGATATTTTATTAAAATTACTCTAGCAGTGATATGAAGCAAGAAGTAAAAAATATAGATGGAGACAAAGAGGTTTGTACAACAAACTGGAGGCTGTTACAACAATCTGGATATTTGGTAATGAAGAGTAGTGGAAGTTTAAAGGGAAGATGCAAGGAGCATTTTGAAAGAGAACCAGTCTTGAGAATTAACCTGATATAGGGATGGGGAAGTTCAATCTAGAAAGAAAGAGGAAGTAGGGATGACTGAGATCATGAGCTTGGGTGCTTAATATAGCAATGTAGAGACAATTTGGGAGATGAGGAGTTGAGTTTACTAATAGAAAAATCCAGATCCTGGGTTCTGGAGGGATGTCAGTGCTAAATACAGAAATTTGAGAGTTATTGGTAGTAAAATGGAAACTGAGCACAGGTTGGCTCTTAGAAAGTAAGACTATATTATTGGGAGATCATTACCTCTAATGAGTTTAACAAGAAAGAGAAGCTAACAAAGGAAACCCAAACTGTTGGGCGATGTAGGAGGCAATGCCACATGTATTTCAGGAAGGAGAGAGTTTAAATACTTCAGACTGTTGACTGAGGAGTAGGTGATGATCTTAGTGAAAAATATTAATATTCAACTTTTCTGAGATATAATTTATATATAATAAAGTGTTCCGTTTTAAGTATATACTTGAGTGCATTTTAACAAATGTATACATTAAAAAAACCCAAATGTACACATTTATGTAATCACTATCACAATTAAGATACAAAAGATTTCTTTTTTTTTTAAGATTTTATTTATTTATTCGACAGATAGAGAGAGATCACAAGTAGGCACAGAGGCAGGAGGAAGCAGGCTCCCCACCGAGCAGAGAGCCCAATGAGGGCCTTGATTCCAGGACCCTGAGATCATGACCTGAGCTGAAGGCAGAGGTTTTAACCCACTGAGCCACCCAGGCGCCCTAGATACAAAAAGATTTCTAATACCCCAAAAATTACTCCCTTGGGTACTTTGAGGTTAATCCTCAACTCCCAGCCCAAGGCAAAAATTAATCTGCTGGGCGCCTGGGTGGCTCAGTGGATTAAATCCTCTGCCTTCGGCTCAGGTCATGATCTCAGGGTCCTGGGATCGAGGCCTGCATCGGGCTCCCGGCTCAGTGGGAAGCCTGCTTCCTCCACTCTCTCTGCCTGCCTCTCTGCCCACTTGTGATCTGATCTCTCTCTCTCTGTGTCAAATAAATAAATAAAATCTTTAAAAAAAATTAATCTGCTTTCTGTCAATACAGATTAGTTTTGCCTTTTCTAGAATTTCATTTAATTGGAATCATATAATATGTACTCTTTTGCATCTGGCTTATTCACTTAGAATAATGTTTCTGAGATTCATCCATGTTGTATGTATCAGTAATTTGTTTCTTTTTTATTGTTGAGTGGTTTTTGATTGTATAGATAAGAGAAAATTTATTATCCCTTCACCTATTGATAGGCAGTTGGATTGTTTCTAGTTTTTGCCTTCTATAAAAAAATCTGCTATGAATATTTGTGTACAAATCTTTGCAATGTTTCCATTTCTTTTGGGTAAATAGCTAGGAGTGAAATTGCTGGCACATGTGTGTTTAACTAGTTTTAAACTGCCAGTATTTCCAAGTGGCTGTTACCATCTGGCATTCCCACCACAAATGTTTAAGAATTCCAGCTAGGGCGCCTGGGTGGCTCAGTGGGTTAAAGCCCCTGCCTTCGGCTCAGGTCATGATCTCAGGGTCCTGGGATCGAGGCCCGCATCGGGCTCTCTGCNCTCTACATTCTTGCCATAACTTAGTGTTATCAATTTTTAAAACAATTTAGCTATTCTAGTGGTAAATTGCATTGATTTTCAAATGAAAGACCAAGCTTACAAAGTCACTTCAATTGGATATATTATCTTTTATATATACTGCTAAATTTTATGGAAAATATTTGTTAAGTATTTTTTTGTCTAGGTTCATGAAGCTTATTGGTGTGTACTCTTCTTGGATGGCTTTGTCTGGTTTTGAATATCACAGTAACAACTATGGTCAAACTATGAGAACTATTCCCTCTTGTATTTTCTGAGTCTATGGTAGGAATGGGGTAGGCCTGGAGTTTTGTCTTTTCTTTTTTAATTACATATTTAACTTCCTTAGGAGAATAGGACTATTCAGATTTTCTCTTTCTTCCTGACATACTTTGTATGTCTGTCAAGGTATTTACATTACATTACATTACACTACATTACATTACATTCACATTTGTTGGCATTAAGTTATTAATAATTTCCCTTATTATCTTTCTAGTATCTATAAGATTTGCAGAGGTGATCCCTCTTTCATTTCTGATTCTGGAACTATGTATCTTCTCTTTCTTTTTTCTAATCAGATTTACCTATTTATTGATCTTTTCAAGGAATTGAAAATTGGTCTCATTACTTTTCTCTATTCTTGTCTACTTTCTATTTCATCAATTTCTACTCTGATCTTTATTATTTTTTCCTTTCACTTATTTTGGGTTTAATTTAATTTATTTTTAGATTCTTAAGGTAGACTTTTAGATAACTGATTTTAGACCTGTCTTATTTTTTAATAGAGGCATTTAAAGCTATAAATTTCCCTCTGGAAACTAACTTAGTTCACCTTACAAATTTTAATTTGTTGTGTGATCATTCAGTTCAAATTATTTTGTGATTTCTTCTTTGATTTATGGGTTGTTTAGAAATATATTGTTTAATTTACAAATACTTGAAGTTTTCGTATATATCGAGCTGGTAAATATTCAACAATTGGCTTTCGGATGTTTTGAAGGCTGGTTTGTAATGTTTGCCGATTTCCATGATATAAATTCTCCTATCACAGCTGATTTCAAGCAACCAATGTTACACCACTGAATGCAGAGTTAGGAAGAGATGCACAAGAGCATACCGTTACATAGTATTTCCACATAAGAATATAACTATACATAAATGACTTCAATAGCAGAGATGATAATAAAATACGGTAAAATAATAAAGAAGTGATAAGTCTAGAATATCCCCTTTTTTAGGTTGTTCTTGTTGTCTTCAATTTACATGGAGCTTATATTTTGAGATTCCACATAAGTGCTCTCAATTGCTACGTGTAAGGATTTTTTAACTCTTTACTTTGAAATAATTAGAGATGCACAGGAAGTTGCAAATATAGAGCATATAGTCCCATGTACCCTTTACCAACTTCCCTTCAATGGTGACATCTTACATAACTATAGTATGGTGTAATATCTAAACCAGGAAACTGATATTGGTACAAAACTTAAATGCACTAAATACCTCATTCTGGTTTCGCCAGTTTTCATATGCCTTTGTGTGTATGTGTGTGTGTAGCCTAAGCAATTTTATCCCTTTTATAGATTCTTTTAAACACTACCATAATCAAGATACACATTGTTAGGCAACAAAAGCAAAAATCAACAAGTGGCTATACAAAACTATATAAAAAGTTTCTGCACAGCAGAGGAAACCTACAAAAAAGTGAAAAGGCAACCTACTGAATGGGAGAAAATATATACAAATCATATATATGATAAAGGGTTAATATTCAAAATACATAAAGAAATCCTACAATTCAGTAGCAAAAAAAAATCTGATTTTTAAAATGAGCAGAAGACCTCTCACCTCTCTTCCTAGCTGCTGCCTGCAGAGGTGGCAGCTATCTGTTACTGGGCATCATGGCTGCCCTCAGACCTTTGGTGAAGCCCAAGATTGTTAAAAAGAGGACCAAGAAGTTCATCCGGCACCAGTCAGACTAATGTGTCAAAATTAAGTGCAATTGGTGGAAACCCAGAGGCATTGACGATAGGCTGCACAGAAGATTCAAGGGCCAGATCTTGATGCCCAACATTGGTTATGGAAGCAACAAGAAAATAAAGCACATGTTGCCCAGTGGCTTCCAGAAGTTCCTGGTCCACAACATCAAGGAGCTTGAAATGCTGCTGATGTGCAACAAATCTTACTGTGAAGATTGCTCACAATGTCTCCTGCAAGAACCACAAAGCTATTGTGGAAAGAACAGCCCAGCTGGCAATCAGAGTCACCAATCCCAACACCAGGCTGCATAGCAAAGAAAATGAATAGACAGCTTGTTGTGCACATCATATTTGTGTTAATAAAACCACAAAACTACCAAAAAAATTCAATAAAAATAAAATAAAATAAATGAGCAGAGGATCTGAATAGACGTTTCTCCAAAGAAGACATACAAATGGTCAACAGACACATGAAAAGATGCTCGACATCATCAATCATCAGGGTAATGCCTATCATAACCACAATAAGATATCACCTAACACCTGCTAGAATGGTTATCATTCTACCTTGAGCACTGTGACTGAGAATGTAAATTGATGCAGCCACTATGGAAAACAGTATGGAGTTTCCTCAAAAAATTAAAACTAGAAATACCCATATGATCCAGCAATTCCACTGCTGGGTATTTATCCAAAGGAAATGAAAACAATAACTTGAAAAGATATATGCACCTTCCCATGTTCATTGTAGCATTATTTACAGTAGCCAAGACATGAAAGCCAACTAAGTATCCATCAATGGATGAATGGATAAAGAAAATGTGTACATATATACAATGAAATATTATTTAGCCATAAAAAAGAATGATATATTGCCATTTGTAACAATATGAATGGACCATGAGGACATTATGCTAAGTGAAATAAGTCATACAAAGAAAGACAAATACCATATGATCTCACTTATAGGTAGAATATAAAATAAACAAAAACAAAAACAAATAGTCTTGAAATCATAGATACAAAGAACAGATTCATGGTTGCCAGAGGCAGGGAAGAGGGGTAGGTAAAATGGGTGAAGGGATCAAAAGGTACAAACTTCCATTTAAAAAAATAAATAAGTCAGGTAATATACAGCATAGTGACTATAATTAATAATATTATATAGTATATTTGAAAATTGCTAAGAGAGTGAATCTTAAAAGTTCTCATCAAAAGCAAAAAATTTTAACTGTGTAGTGATGAATGCTAAGTAGTCTTATTATGGTGATCATTTTGCAATATGTACAAATGTTGAATCATTATGTTGTACACCTGAAACTAAATAATTTTATATGTCAATTATATCTCAGTTAAAAAATATACTAAAAACCCTTAAAACTCAACAATAAGAAAATAAAAACCAGATTTAAAAATGGCCAAATACCTTAATATATACCTTATCAAAGAAGATATATAAATGGCACATAAGCATATTTAAGATAACTTCTCATCATATATCATCAGGAATGTTAATAATAGGAGAGACTACATATGCGTGGGAGCAGGGGTATCTCCAAACCTTCCTTTTAATGTTGCTGTGAACCTAAAACTCCTCTAAAAGATGAAGTCTATTAAAAATAAATGATTACTTTAAAAATTTTTTAATTAAAAAACCCAGATGAAATTGATGAATTCCTAAGATGTATAAAATGTCATGAATAACAAAATAAGAAGTAAAGAACATAAATATTAAGAAAATGAAATGGTAGTCAGACACCTTTTCCTGCCAAAATCCCCAGGTCCTGGTTGTTTTGTTGGTTGAGATCTGTCAAACTTTCAAGTCAAAATCAATTCCTATCATATATAAGCTGATAAAGAAGAGCAAAGGAAAAAAAAGCTGCCTAATAATCTTGATTATAAAACAGATGATAGGGCACCTGGGTGGCTCAGTGGGTTAAAGCCGCTGCCTTCGGCTCAGGTCATGATCTCAGGGTCCTGGGATCGAGGCCCGCATAGGGCTCCCTGATCAGCAGGGAGCCTGCTTCCCCCTCTCTCTGTCTGCCTCTCTGCCTCCTTGTGATCTTTCTCTCTCTGACAAATAAATAAATAAAATCTCTGCCTTCAGCTAAGGTCATGATCTTAGGGTCCTGAGATCAAGCCCCGCATCCACCTCCATGCTCAGTGTGGAGTCTGCTTGAGATTCTCCTTCCTTTTCTCTCTGCCCCTCCTGCTCATGCTCTCTCTCTCTCTCTCGCTCCAATAAATAAATAAATCTTAGAAAAAGAAAAGGAATCACAAGTGAGGGATTGAGAGTGTTGGAAAAGAAAGTGAGGGGAAAATGAAAGAAATTTAACTCTGCTATAATGATACCCCTCTTATGGGAACACAGAAACAGTAAATTCTCTATGATTCAAAAACCTGAATAGCAACAATAAAAGCTTCAGACTTTCAGTCATGTGAATGAGGAATTTAGAAGGAGTCTTTCCTGGTATCCCTGGGACAACTCAAAACTCCATTTACTGACTCAATTGACAATTATTTACTACCTACTATGTGCCAGATCCTATTCATAAGGCCAGTAATTGTTCCAATAGCCACGCATCATCTCCATTTCCCGCCCTACCTGCTGGGGCTTCCACCTTCATTGCTGTTGCAGAAGAACCATCAGTGATTCCCCAAGGACCTAAACTGTATTCTGCTTTCCCTCCTTCTTCAATGTACTCAAAAGGACCAGTGCTCCTCTGCTTTGTTACTTGTGCCTGAAGCATTCGTGCCTGAAGTTGTCTGAAGCCTTCATGAAATGCCATTTCCATTCGAATATCATTGTTTTGAATTTCATAGTACAAACCTGAAGAAAGAAAGATGCTGAAATAAATGTGACTGGTTTTCCACCATCATAAACTGAAGAACTGCAACATTTCACTTCTATTTCCCATATTTTTACCAGAGTTTAAGAACTATATGATGAGCCATTAAAGAATGAAAAGAGAAAGGGAAAATCTTATAATGGAAGAAAACACATTCATATCACAGGAAAATACCATACCAAGTAAAGTCCAGGCTACAACATTAGTTGGTTCCAAGCAAGTAGCATCCTCAAAGAAAATTTCTGCCTGCTCATACTTCTCCATAAGGACAGCCAGGATGCCACACAGCAACAAGCTGAGGAGAGGCCACCAACATGATTAACAACATGGTCCCATGTCACAGTAATGGAACCAAGACAATTTCATATAGAAGCTTATCTGCTCCTACTCATTCTTCATCTCCCTTCCACCCATACCTTTGGATATGATTCTGGTTGAGGGAAAGGGCTTTCCGAAAACACTCCTGTGCTTTGAAGTTGTCCTCAGTTAGGAGGCAGAAGGCACCATAGTCCAGCCAGTGTTCCAGGTTCTGGGGCTCACGGACCAACCTCTATCACATGAAGCATCAGGAGGACCAAGGTTATTGTAACACTATGTCATATTTTTATGCCCATAACACCATAAATACTCTAAGTTGTATGAAAGCAGAAACTGTCTTTTTTCTTTTTATTTACCACAGAATTCTGAATGTCTAGCACAGACACTATTCTAACTCATAGTACGTGGTAAATAAATACTTACTGGAATAATTTTAAAATTAAATCTTCAAGTCATTGCTTCTTAGTGTTGATGTTATGGTCACCATAAACTCCCCTAATTACTTGGAAACATAGATTCATTTTATAGTTCATTTTTTTAAAAGATTTTATTTATTTATTTCACAGAGGGAGAGAGATCACAAGGAGGCAGAGAGGCAGGCAGAGAGAGGAGGAAGCAGGCTCCCCGCTGAGCAGGGAGCCCGATGCAGGCCTTGATCCCAGGACCCTGAGATCATGACCTGAGCCGAAGGCAGAGGCTTTAACCCACTGAGCCACCCAGGCGCCCTATAGTTCATTTTAAAGATTCACATATAATAATTCCTGTCATGGTCTTGAGATGGCAAATAAAAGTTTAAGTACAAATATGTAAAAAAAAAAGCATCTCATAATGAGTGAGAACTATAGAACATTGCTGAAAGAAATTAAAGATGACATAAACAAATGGAAATACATCTCATGTATATGGATTGAAAGACTTAATATTATTAAAATGTCAATACTGCCTTAAGCAATTTATAGATTCAATACAATCTCTATAAAAATCTCAATTTTTGTGGCAATAGGAAAAAAAATCCTAAAACTTACATGGAGTCTCAAGGGACCCTAATAGCCAAAACAATCTTGAAAAAGAACAAAACTGGAGGACTCATACCTCCTAGTTTCAAACTTACAAAGTTATAGTAATCTGTGTGGTGCTGGTATCCAGACAAATATATAGGACAGTGGAATAGAATAGAGAGCCCAGAAATAAACCCTCACATATATGGTCAAATGATTTTTGACAAAGAGGCCAAGACCATTCAATATGTAAGGACAGTCTTTTCAACAAATGGTGCTAGGAAAACTGGATATCCACAACTACATGTAAAAAATGAAGTTGGACCCTTTTCTTAATGCCATATACAAAAAATAACTCAAACTACTTCAAAGACCTAAACGTAAGACCTAAAACTATAACATTTTGAGAAGAAAACATAGCACAGTAGCTTCATGATTCTGAATATCACAATGATTTCTTGGATATGATACCAAAGGTACAGTTAACAAAAGAAAAAATAGACAAATTGGAGTTCATCAAAAACCTTTAAAGAACTTTTGTACATAAAAAGAAACTATCAACAGAGTAAAGAGGTAACTCACAGAATAGGAGAAAATATTTGCAAATCATATACCTGTAGCTGGTAAGAATATTCAGAATATGTAAAGAACTACTAAAACTCAACAACAAAAATTAAACAAATTGACTCAAAAATGGGCAAAGGACTTAAACAGACATTTCTCTGAAGATCTACAAAGGCCAAAATGCAAGGAAAAAGATGCTCAACCTCCCTAATTATCAGGGAATCGAACCAAAGGGAAATACCACCTCATACCCATTAGGAGAGCTACGATCAACAAAATAGAAAATAACAATTGTTGAGGATATGGAGAAATCAGAACTCTCGTGAACAGTTGGACTGCAAAATGAGGCAGTCACTTTGTAAAATGTATGGTGGTTCCTCAAAAAATTAAAAACAGAATTACCATGTGATACAGAAACTCAGTTCTGTGTACACACAAGAATGAAAGCAGAGTTTCAAAGACAGATTTGTACATCCACGTTCATAGAAGCATCACTCATGATAGCCAGAAAGTACAAGCAACCCAAGTGCCCACTGACAGATGAATGGATAAGCAAAATGTGGTCTACACATACAGTGGAATATTATTCTGCTTTAAAAAGGAAAAAATGCTGACATATGATACAACAACAGATGAACCTTGAGGACAGACGCAAAGTGAAATAAGCCAGTCACAAAAGATCATAACATATTTATATAGACTGATGTTTTAAAGTTGTTGTAATCTAAACATTCCACTGTCAATTAACTTAGAATTTGGAACACATTTTCCTATTTAAATGTATAAATGTGAAAAGACATTCAAAATCACCAGTCATTAGAAAAATGCAAAATAAAATCATAATGAGATACCCTTTCACACCCATTAGAATGGCTATAAATTTTTAAAAGATGTACCATAATAAGAATTAGTGAGAATATAGAAAAAATGAAACCCTCATTTACTGCTGGTAGGAATGTAAAATAGTATAACCTTTTGGAAAACTGTTTGGCATTTCCTCAAAAAGTTAAGTGTAGAGTTACCATATGACCCAGCAATTCCACTCCTAGGTATACCGCCAAGAGAACTAAATACACAGGTCCATACAAAACTTAAATATTTTATATATGAATGTTCATAGCAGCATTATCCATAATAGCCAAAAAGAGGAAATCAGTCAAATATTCACACCTTATGAACAAATAAACAAAGTGTGCTCTATCTATACAATGGAATGTTATTGAGCCATAAAAAGGAATAAAATACTATACATGCTATGACATGACTTTTAAAAACATTATGCTAAGTGAGAGAAGGTAGTCACAAAAGGCCACATGCTTATGATTCCACTTATACATTTATGTTATACAGTTATACTACTGTTAATATACAGCATTATATGCATGTTAAGTACACAGTATAGTAACTCGACAATGCTATACCAGTACTCAGTGCGCATCATGATTAAGTGTTCTCTCCATCAGCTTTATCTATTTCACCCATCCCCTGACCCATCTCCGTTCTGGCAACCACCAGTTTGTCCTCTTTACTTAAGAGCTTGTTTTTTTGTCCTTTTTTCTTTGTTCTTCCGTTTTGTTTCTTAAATTCCACGTGTGAGTGAAATCATATGGACTTGTCTTTCTCTGTCTGACTTATTTCACTTAGCATTATACCCTCTAGATCCACCCATTACTGTTGCTAATGGCAAGAGTTTATTTTTTTTTATGGCAGAATATATATATATAACATATATATATATATATAGAATATATATATATATATATGATTTTATTTATTTATTTCACAGAGGGAGAGAGATCACAAGGAGGCAGAGAGGCAGGCANCTTTTTTATGGCAGAATATATATATATAACACATTTTCTTTTTTTTTTCTTTTTTTTTTTTAAGAAAGGAAGTTGGGGTTTTTTTTATGATTTTATTTATTTATTTCACAGAGGGAGAGAGATCACAAGGAGGCAGAGAGGCAGGCAGAGAGAGAAGGGGAAGCAGGCTCCCTGCCGAGCAGAGAGCCCGATGCGGGCCTCGATCCCAGGACCCTGAGATCATGACCTGAGCCGAAAGCAGAGGCTTTAACCCACTGAGCCACCCAGGCGCCCAACACATTTTCTTTATTCATCTATTGGTGGACACTTGGGTTGCTCTTATATCTTGGCTATTATAAATAATGTTCCAATAAACATAGAGGTGTATATATCTTTTCAAATTAGTGTTTTCATTTTCCTTGGTGATATGTATGATTGCATTTATATAAACTGTCTACATCAGGCAAATCTATATGTAAAGTAAATTAGTGATTGCCTTGGGCTAGCAAAAAAGAGGAATGAGAAGTGATTGCTAATGGGCACAAGCCTTCTTTTTGGGGTAGTGCAAATGCTCTAAAATTAGATTGTAGTAACACTATGAACTTAAAACTGCCCTTTAAAAGTCTATTACAAATTAGGGGCACCTGGCTGGCTTAGTCAAGGAGCATGCAACCCTTGATCTTGGGGTCATGAGTTCAAGCCCCATGTTGGGTATAGAGATTATTAAAAAATTTTATAAGGGCGCCTAGGTGGCTCAGTTGAATAAGTGTCTGCCTTAGCTCAGGTCATGATCCCAGGGTCCTGGGATCGAGTTCCGGGTCAGGCTCCCTGCTGAACATACAGAGCCTGCTTTTCCTTTTGCTCCTCCCCGCCACTCCCCCTTGTTCTCTCTTGCTCACTCTCTCTCTCTCAAATAAATAAATAAAATCTTTTAAAAACTTTTTTTAAAAATTAGATTGTGGTGATGGTTGCAAAATTCTGTAAGTAAATGCCACTGTACACTTTATTTTTTATTGCAGTACAGCTGACATGCAATATTGGATTTTTTTCAGATGTACAACATAGTGATTTTACAATTATATGCATCACAAAATCACAAAATCACACTCACCACAAGTGTAGTTACCATCTGTCACCATACAAAATTATTATATATTCCCTATGCTATACTTCTCATATTTATTTATTTTGTGATTTATTTATTTTATAACTGGAAGTTTGTACATCTTCATCCTCTTCACCTATCTTGCCCATTCCCCTACCCCCACACAACTCAACACCAAAAAAACAAATACTAAGATTGAAAATGGACAGAGTGGGGTGCCTGGGTGGCTCAGTTGGTTAAGCATCTGCCTTCTGCTTGGTCATGATCCCAGAGTCCTGGCATCCACAGAGCAGAGCCTGCTTCTCCCTCTCCTTCACCACAGCCCACTGCTTATACGAGCTCTCTCTCCCTCACTCTCTTTCTCTCAAATAACTAAAATAAAATCTTTAAAAACAATGTAAAGAGGATCTGAATAGACATTTTTTGAAAAAGACATGCGGGTGTCCAGCAGACACATGAAAATATGCTCAACATCACTAATTTTCAGGGAAATGAAAATCCAAACCACAATGAGATATCACTTCATGCCAATCAAAACGGTAGTATCAAAAAGACAAGAAATAACAGGTGTTGGTGAGGATGTAGAGAAAAAGGAACACTTGTGCACCATTGGTGGGAACATAATTGGTGCAGCCACTGTGGAAAAGAGTATGGGGGTTCCTCAGAAAATTAAAAATAGAAATACCATGCAGTAAACCAGCAATTCCACTTCTGGGCACTTACTCAAAGAAAACCAAGCAGTAATTTGAAAAGATATGCACAACTATGTTTACTGAAACATCATTTACAATAGATAAGATATGGAAGCAACCTAAGTACCCACTGATAGATGAATGATATAAAGAAAACGTCTTATACATATGCAATGGAATAGTATTCAGCCATAAAAAAGAATGACATCTTGCAATTTACAACAACATGGATGGACCTAGAAGGTAATATGCTAAGTAAAATAAGTCAGACAGAAAAAGATGAATACCATATGATTTCATTTGTATGTGGAAACTAAACAACAAAGCAAACGAACAACAACAACAACAAAAACCCAGAAATGGACTCATAAATATAGAAAACTGGTGGTTTCCAGAAGGAGGAGTGGAAGGATGGGCAAAATAGGTGAAGGGGATTAAGACGTACAAACTGCCAGTTTTAAAATAAATAAGTCACAGGGATGAGAAGTACAGCATAGAGAATATAGTCAATAATATTGTAATTACTTATATGGTGATAGATACTAAGTATGCTTATTGTGGTAGGCATTTCATAATGTATGTAATTGTCAAATCACTATGTTGTACACCTGAAACTAATACAATATTGTATCCAACTATATTTCAATTAAAAAAAAGAATGTCATATAAATGACATTATATAGTACATAACCTTTTGACACTGGCTTCCTTCACTCAGTATAATACCTTTGAGACTCATCCAAGTCGTTGTATTAGTAGTTCATTTCTTTTCTTGCTGAATATTATTTCATAACATGGATAAACCATAGTTTGTTCATTTATTTACCCTTTAAAGAACATTTGAATTGTTTCTGGTTTGAGCAATTATGAATAAAGTTGCTATCAGCATTCATGTACTTAAGATTATACTACTTTAAGGTAAATACCCAGGAGTAGAAACTGCCAAACTATTTACCAGAGTTGCTTTATCATTTTGCATTTCCTCCAGCAAAGTATGAGGGTTCCAGTTGCTTTGCATCCTCACCAGCACCTCATATTGTCACCATTTTTCATTTTAGTTATTCTAATAAATTATAGTGGTACCTAATTGTGGTTTGAATTTGCATTCCCTAATGGCTAATGATGTTGAACATCTTTTCATGTTTTTTTTTTAAGATTTTTTATTTATTGGACACAGAGAGCAGACCACAAGTAGGCAGAGAGAGAGGAGAAAGCAGGCTCCCTACTGAGCAGAGAGCCTGATGTGGGGCTCGATCCCAGGACCCCAAGATCATGACCTGAGCCAAAGGCAGAGGCTTAACCCACTGAGCCACCCAGGCGCCCCTCTTTTCATGTTCTTATTTATCATATTTATGTCCTCTTTAGTGAAATACCTTTTCAAATCTTTCGCCCATTTTTATTTAGTTGTTTTTCTACTGTTGAATTTTGGGAATTCTTAATATTCTGGATACAAATCCTTTGTCAGATAAATGTTTTGTAGATTTTTTTTCCTAGTGTACCTTTTCTTTTCTTTCTCTTAATCGTATCTTTTACAAAGCACACATTTTTAATTTTGGCAAAGTTCCATTTATCCTGTTTTTCTTTTATGGATCATGCTTTGGTATCATGTCTAAGAACTCTTTACCTAAATTTTAGGTCATGAAGACTTTCTCCTTTGTTTTCTTCTGAAATTTTTATAGTTTTATGTTTTACATTCATATATATGGTTCATTTTAAGTTGATTTTTTTTTTTTAAGTCGACTCCACACCCAGCCTGGAGCCCAGTGTCCGGCTTGAATTCACAACACTGAGATCAAGACCTGACCGAGATCAAGAGTTGGATGCTCAACCAAGTGAGCCACCCAGGTGCCCCTTAGGTTGATTTTTTATACAGTGCTTGAAGCTTAAGTCAAAATTCATCTTTTTGCATTTGGATGACCAACAGTTCTAATACCATTTTTTTTTAAAGACTGTCTTTTCTCTACTGAATTTCCTTTACTCCTCCGTCAAAAATATTTGTGTGGACCTATTTTTAGGCTCTATTTTATTGATTTATGTGTCTATCCTTTCATCAGTCCTGTTGGGTTTTAAATAATTAAAAACTATTTTTTCTACCCATATTATACAAATAATAGTAACGAATACCACTGCAAAGACATTTAATTACCTCTTCATAATACACTGCTGCCATTTCAAAGTTCTCATTGACTTCTGCTTCAAATGCGAAGAGTCGAAGCTGTTCACTGCTTGTATAAATGGTTGAAACAGCACCCTGGATATCATCTGGCATGGTCTTGTCAACATCAAGATGTTAACGAAACAAAGCAATTACAAGTAGAGAGTCTTATAAGAATAAACTAGACGTGAGACCCTAGTTATGAGGTTGAAAATGATATTGGGGTTACTTACAGTCTTGCCAATATAGTAAGAGAGTGAGAGTGAACCAAGAGAGAAATATCAAGGGAGAAAGAGAAGCCCAGGTGTCTGAATACAAATAATCTAAGCTCACAGAAGTGAGTAAAAATTAATTTGGGCAGAACTGCTTTCCGCAACCCTCAGGGCAGTCAAAATCTCTAAGTCAGCCTCCTTTGACCTCAAATAGCTTCTTACATTTTCTCTAGTGTATGTGACAAATATTATCATTTTTAGGTTCCATTACATGAAAAAGGTTGGCAAACACTAGCTAAAGTCTTCAAACATCAAAAAGACAGGGGATTAAAGGTAAAGCTTTGGAAGTTGCTTCTGTACTTTTAGTGAGATATGTAATATCCCAAAAAGGAAACATTTCAGAAATAGCATTTGCTCACTTTGTGTCTCTGTGTCACATTCGGGTAATTTTCACAATAATTCAAGCTTTTTCTTTTCTTTTCTTTTAAGATTTTATTTATTTATTTGACAGAGAGAGAGAGAGAGAGATCACAAGTAGGCAGAGAGGCAGGCAGAGAGAGAGGAGGAGGCAGGCTCCCCGATGAGCAGAGAGCCCGATGCGGGCCTCGATCCCAGGACCCTGAGATCATGACCTGAGCTGAAGGCAGAGGCTTTAACCCACTGAGCCACCCAGATGCCCTTTTTTTTTTTTTAAAGATTTTATTTAATTCAAGCTTTTTCATTGTTAATTATATTTGTTACTGTGATCTGTGATGTGCGGTTAGGACTCACTGAAACCTCAGATGATGGTTAGCATTTTTTAGCAATACAGTACTTTTTAACTAAGATGTGTACATTGCTTTTCTAGACATAACGTTATTGCACACATAATAGGCTACAGTATAGTGTAAACATTTATATGCACTGGGAAACCAAAAAATTCATTTGACTTGCTTTATTGTGATATTTGCTTTATTGTGGTGGTCTGCCAAATGTCAATATCTCCAAGGTATGCCTGTATATACTCATGGCTCCCCAAATCTCCTTTCCAGCTCAGATCTCTCTCTTGAGAAAAATCCCACAAGAACCAATGTTCAAAAGTGATTTCAATATCACCTGCCTCCTACTAAATTCACTTGTGCTGTATTTCCTGTCCTGGTTAATGGTACTATACGCTACCCCATCATTGAGCCTTAAACTTAAGAATCTTTGACCCATTTATTACTACATAATAACTGGTTAACACCACCAGTTTCATCACATCTAACCCATCTGACATACTGCTATCAGAGTGCTTTCTATAAAATGTAGATCTGATCACATTATTCCACTTATAAAGTAATTAAATTTATTGCTTCCAAATGCTAATAAGGTAAAAAGTCAAAAGTTCTTTGCGTGGTATATAGGAACTTCCATCCACATTCTCAATCCCCCTCCCCTACCAGGGAACTGATCCCTGGCTTTACCTCCTACTTCTATGTACCTCCACCACTTCCACCTCCATTCCTAAATGATATGCAGTTTCTGTATATGCCATACACTTCCAAGCTTCCAAGCTTTTGTGATGTTCCCTATGACTCAAATACTCTGAAACATCCACCTGGAGAACTTTTTAGCCTTCAAGCTCAAGCCACAGCTCTTCTGTGAATTCTTTCCTGACACCTTTCCTGGGGTGATGCTGATCACTCTTTCTTCAGGAATCCCCTAACCTGCTCTAGCAGGGACACGTCCCTATCACAGCACTTACCTCACCCCACTGCACTTATCTGTATTTGATGTCTCTCTCCTCTACTAGACACGGATTCCTTGGCGGCACGAGGCAACAGTAATTACTATCTCATGCTCAATACTCAAGGCCATTTATCTAAATTAAATCATCTGTGCCCAAGGTAGGATTGCTTTCTTAATCCTAGGATATAGGACACTCCTCACCTTCCTCTTCCAGAAAGGCTGGACAAGGTGAAAGAAAAGTAATGGTGATAGAGAAAAAAGCAACAGTAAAGGAAAAAACAAATAGAATAGAGGGCTCAAGGAAGCACGGCTGCATAGAGACTACCAAGGGGACAAAGAGACTTTGATTTTTGTCATTGTTTTCAAATAAACCACAACTGTATACATTTAAAAATGAGCAAATGAAGACAATATGCAAACTGTGCAAATATAGGTAGAAACAGACAAATTGGAGAGCAACTAACAGTCAAATAGAAAAGGCATGTTTGGGGGCACCTGGGTGGCTCAGTGGGTTAAGCGTCCAACCCTTGATTTAGGCTCAGGTCATCACCTCAGGGTTGTGAGATTAAGCCCTGTGTGGGGCTTCACAATGGGCAGGGAGCCTGCTTGGGAGTCTCTTCCCCCCCTCTCCTTCTGCCCCTACTCACCCTCCTCTCAAAAAAAAAAAAAGAAAAGAAAAGGCATGTTTGAAGTGTCATTGTGATTCAGGTATAATATCTGAAAGCTCAAAATGTTTCTTAATTTTGGTTGCCAATCATGGAGAGCAAACTGAGAATTGTACATATGCACAGAATAAATAAAATGATGATTTTTGTTTTATAATTTAATTGCTGATTTTATATATTTCTTTTATCCATCACATTTACAACAGTTATGAAAGTTATTATGCCAGGAAGTTGAATTATTTTCCCTCATTCTCCCCAAAATTAGTTTTATAATTTAGGCACTTTCTTATTCATCTTTGTCAGTGCAACAGAGCAGACACCTCATAAATGTTTGCTGAATGAAGAAAGGAAGCAATGAAGGAAGGAATCATTTAGGGACCTTGATGTCCTATGGAGAAAAGGAAGGGCTCTTAGTTCTTGAGCACCTACCTGGTTTAAGGCCACATGCATCTGATCCACCAAGAACACATAGAGCTCACTAATAAATGTCTGCAGTTCCTCCTGGCTTTCAAATGACGTTGTCTTCAAATACTTCTCTCTCACAATCTTTACTACAGCATGCTGTAAGAGACATAGATCATCATCCATTTGATTATAGAGTCCAGCACCATACTGACAACACAGGCCTCCCTTGAGCTTCTGGTCGAAGGCTCATCAGAACTTCAGAAAGTGATTGATTTCTCCTTTGGTAACTGCTAGAATGTCAGGTCTCTGATTTTCCCCCAGTCAACATACTCTTCATGACTTCTTTTCTTGACGTCATCTCTAATATGGTCAATGCATAACTTGTATCATGTGAAGAGAGCCATAAAGCTAAAGAAGACCTCAGCATTAGGTTTATGCATTACATCTCTCATGGTGACCACATGAGACAAGAGGAAAAGGCCTGATTTGACAGTCTAGAGAATGGAATTCTAGTTCTAATTCTGCCACTGTACAAACCTCAAAAATTAAAGTTACTGCCTCATTTTTCTCATTTGTTATATGGATGTATACTTCTGGTCTTACTTATCTTACTTCAGAAGATGACTGAGAAGCCAAAGAAAGATAACAAGTAGGTGGTAAAGCTTAAAATGCTGTACGAATAACATATTGCTACAGCCATGACAGTTGTTCCCCCCTCAGCTAACATTATTGCCAGGTTTTGTACTAAGCTCTTTCCATGCATCATATTATTTAATTCTCATAATGACCACATGTGATAGTATTAGTATTATTCCTCATCATTACACAAAGAAATCAAAGCTCAGAGAGGTAAAGTCATTTGACCATTCAGCTAGAAATGGTAGAACCAGGAATCAAACTAAGTTGTGACTATGCCACCTACTGAGAAGAGCTCCTTGCCTCCATGGGCGTCAGTTGTTTTTCACCTTATTACTTCCATGTGCTTTCTTTATATCTGTTAAGTACAGTTAAGGACACATAGTAAATGTGAACAGAGAGGCAATCCAGCATAGCAGTTAAGAATGTGAATTCTGGAGCAATAAGGCTGACTGAATTTGAGTCTCATCTTTACCCCTTACTAGTTCTTTTTTTTTTTTAATTATTTGCCCCAGGGGTACAGGTCTGTGAATCATCAGGCTTACACTTTTCACAGCATTCACCATAGCACAAACCCTCCCCAATATCCATAACCCATCCACCCTATCCCTACCCTCCCACCCCCCCCATTAACCCTCAGTTTGTTTTGTGAAATTAAGAGTCTCTTATGGTTTGTCTCCTTCCTGATCCATCTTCTTTCATTTTTTCCCTCCCTACCTCCACGACCCCCCGCCCTACCTCTCAAATTCCTCATATCAGAGAGATCATATGATAACTGCCTTTCTCTGATTGAATTACTTCACTTAGCATAATACCCTCTAGTTCCATTCACATCATTGCAAACAGCAAGATTTCGTTTCTTTTGATGGCTGCATAGTATTCCACTGTGTGTGTGTATGTATGTATGTGTGTATGTGTGTGTGTGTGTGTGTGTATATATATATATATATATATATATATATATATATATATATATNAGGTTCTTTCCATAGTTTGGCTATTGTGGACATTGCTGCTATAAACATTTGGGTGCACGTGCCCCTGAGGATCACTACCTTTGAATCTTTAGGGTAAATACCCAGTAGTGCGATTGCTGGGTCATAGCATAGCTCCATTTTCAACTTTTTGAGGAACCTCCATACTGTTTTCCAGAGTGGCTGCACCAGCTTGCATTCCCACCAACAGTGTAGGAGGGTTCCCCTTTCTCTGCATCCTCACCAACATCTGTCGTTTCCTGACTTGTTAATTTTAGCCACTCTGACTGGTGTGAGGTGGTATCTCACTGTGGTTTTGAGTTTATTTCCCTGATGCCGAGAGATGTTGAGCACTTTTTCATGTGTCTGTTGGCCATTTGGAAGTCTTCTTTGGAGAAATGTCTGTTCATGTCTTCTGCCCATTTCTTGACTGGGTTATTTGTTCTATGGGTGTTGACTTTGATAAGTTCTTTATAGATTTTGAATACAAGCCTTTTATCTGATATGTCATTTGCAAATATCTTCTCCCAGTCTTTCAGTTGTCTTTTGGTTTTGTTGACTGTTTCCTTTGCTGTGCAAAAGCTTTTCATCTTGATGAAGCCCCAATAGCTCATTTTTGCCCTTGCTTCCCTTGCCTTTGGCGATGTTCCTAGGAAGAATTTGCTGCGGCTGAGGTCAAAGAGGTTGCTTCCTGTGTTCTCCTCATACCCCTTACTAGTTCTATGACCTTGGGGAAATTACTTAACCAATTAATATTGTATTTGTCCAACTGTAAAATGAAGAATATCTACCTCATAGGGTTGTTATTAAGATTAAATTAGTAAAATACAAATTAAAAAATTTGTCCGGTGTACCACAAATGTTCAATAAATGTTAATCATTATTATGCAGGAAATTATTATTAAGTAAATATTTCTCAAATCTTAGTGATTCTGTGGACTATGGAAAGGTAGGTAATGGGAGACAGAGAATTAGTCATGGAATCAGTACCAGGTACAGAGTTTCTACCTGCCACAGCAACATGAAACCTGGCTCAAAATCTGGCCCAGCCTCAAGTAAAGATTTAGTTTCTTAAGAGTTCCCACTTGGAATGGATACTGAACCATTCCAGGGCTTGGCACAAGTGGAGCTTCTCAGATTCTATCAGACGGAACATAACTCTTGGCACCAACACAAGAATGGTGGAAGCATAGCTGAACGTGACCAGAGAAAAACTAATAATTAGGAATGTAGAGAAGATCCTTCATAAAAATCCACTGAACAATTAAATGAATATTTACCTTGAGTTGTTCTTTGAAAGCGAAGTATTTTCCAGAGCAGTTAAGTTCATAGCTGAGCAGGCACTTCTGCTCCTCCACGGTTTCACTATCCATGTCACTCCCCAGTTTGACCACCTGTTTTCCAAACATCCTATGATACTCATCGAGAATAGCTCTAGAAATATTCTTGATCTGCATGTGGTAGTCACTCACCGCCTAGGAAAATACAAAATGTCTGGTAAGGAGGCCTTGAAGAGATCAAGATGTTTAATGGAAGTCTGAAACGGATTGGGTTTTACATTCAAAAATGCTTTAGGTATAAATTGCCCTTTACTTTTCAGCTCAGACTACCAGCCAAAGATTAAACACTATTCATTATTCATTATATGTCACTGGTCACAAACAGAACCAGGAAGAGAAATATGTGAAGCTACAATTTCTCACCCCTTCCAGAAAACATACTGAAGAGCCTATGCCTTATTTTCAAATGGGTGCACTCTACACTTTATTATTTATAGTTTCACCTTGGCTTCAGCACTTGCCTTCTGAGCTCCTCCTGTCCGACGGGTAAGAGGTGGCCTTGGAGGAATCATTTCCTTGACTCTGAACCAGAAAAAATGACAAAAACAAACTTTATTATCTGCAAATTTATGTTCTTTTATTCCTACTTCCAAAGGGCCTGTATGGGAGAGACCTAAGTTCTGTTCCCACATCACACTTGAGCACTGCAATTCTCTCATGTAAAAGCCTAAATGTGAACCATAGAACAGTATACAGCTCTAGATTAGATAGGAAAGAAGCTAGGAGGCAGCTACTCACAAAGTAGCGAAGTTATAGTTTTGGCTAATTCAGCCCTGGTTTTACTCTTACACATTTTTTAAAACTGCTATCGCACTCAAAAGACTGCCTGACTCGGGAGGTGGCAAGAAATGGGTGTTACGATTTAAGTGCCTCCAGAGAGTCTGTGAAAGAACAAAGTTTTGGAAATCTAAATAGTACAAGTGAATGCTTTTCTTTCCTTTCCATCTAGGATGAAAAGTGTCCTCTTGTACACATAATTTATGACTGCGTTAAATTACAATAATGATATCAGATGTTGTGCTGATTAAGAAAATATACTTTGTTACTGTCTACCTACTTATGCCAAGACTTCTACCTTCCATTTTCTAGAGACCTTACAAAAACTAGAAGAAATTAAATTCTTAGCTCTTCCTCCTTATAGTTTCAGATTCCTGCTGAAATATATAGTACTGCCTTAAAGTTTACAATCAAAAACACAAACTCAGTTTTTCTTTAATAGGTCCTATGTAATTATATACCTCTGCTCATTATTTCTAATTTTAGTTTCATTTATTTTAATAGGTAATATATCCTATGATTTAAAACTGATGCGATATGAAACAATATATACTAAATTGTCTCCTTGTTGTTGACCTTGTTGACAACCTTGTCCAGCCACCCAATTTCCTCTCCAGATAATGTTATTTATTCACTCATTCAAAATATATACTGAGTGCCTACCATCCATCAGGCACTTTTCTAAGTATTGGGAATAGAGCATTAAACAAATTAGACAAAAATCCTTGACCTCATGGAGCTTATATTCTAGAGGGAAAAGAAAGACAATTATTAACATAAATATTTTAGTGATATGTGCCATGAAGAAAAATAATGCAGGAAGGCAGATGAACTATGTTGGGGGTTAGGGTGGTGAAGTAGCGAAACACATTTCATCAAGATACTTACTGAGATGGTAACATTTGAGTAAAGACCTCAGGGAAGTGAGGAAGCAAGTGGTATAGATATCTGGGATAAGGAAAGTACAGGCAAAGAGAACAGAAAGTGTGAAGGCCTTGCTGCAACAGCGTGCCTCACATGCGTGAAGAACAGCAGGAAGCCAACTATGGCTGGATAGAAAAAGTGAGAGCACGGTGCATACAGAATACGCAGGTACTTGTAGGCCATTTTAAGGACTTAGGCTTTTAGTCAGAATGTATCAAGGAGTCACTAGCAGTTTCTGAGCAAAGGAGTTAGTTACATGAGTTGAGCTCCATTTTAACACAATCAGTATAGAAGGTTGTATTAAGAATAAATCGTCCAAATGTCCATCAACTGAAGAATGGGGGAAAATGTGGTATACCCATACAGTGAAATATTATTCAACAACAAAGAAATGAAGTACTGATACATGCTACAGTATGGATAAACATTGACAGCATTATGTTAAATGAAAGAAGCCAGTCACAAAGACCACTTTATATGAAATGTCCCAAACTAGAAAATCTATATAGACAAAAAGTAGTGGTTGCCTAGGACTGGGGGGTTCTGGGTGAGGGGTTGGCATGAGGGTTGGGAGGAAATGTAGAGTGACTGCTAATATTTATGTGGCTTCTTTTAGGGGTAAGAAAAAAGTTATAAAGTTGATTGTGGTGAAGGCTGTACAATTCTGTGAGTATAATAAAAACCACTGAATAGTATGGTTTAAATGGGTGAAGTGAATGGTATGTGAACTACATCTCAATAAAATTGTTACTTTATAAAAAGAATAAACTGAAGGGTAGAATAGTAGATGTAGGGAGACCAAGTGAGAGATTACAATGACTCTGATGAGAGAGTTTGGAAGAATTAGATGTATGGATCCAGAATTCAGGAGAGAAGCCAATGGTCCACATATAAATTTGGAAGCCATCAGCACATAGATGGTAGTTAGAGCCATGAGACTAGATAAAAACCAAGGGAGTAAATGTAGACTGAAAAGGGTCCAAGGACTGAGTTCTGAGAGACTCCAACATTTAGAGGTTACAGAGATAAAGAAGGCCAGAGGAGGAGGAATAAAACCAAGAGAGTATGGTATTCTGAGAGCCTGGTAAAGAAAGTGCTTCAAGGAAGACTGAATCATTAAACACTAGTAACAGGTCACAATGACCTGAAAACAGACCATTGGATTTAATAATGCATGGATATGGATTATCCATATGGATAATCCAATAATGGATTTACTAATGGCCTTGGTAAGAACATTTACCTGTAAAGAAGTTACTATTACTAGAAGTGAGTTATGAGGTTAAAAGACACATGCTTATGTATTTTAATTGGTATTATGACATTGTCCTTCCCAGGATTTTTACCAATTTATACTCTCACTAGTTTGAATGAGAGGACCTATTTCTAATGTGCTTATCAACAACTTAATCAGTTATTAAATTTTTTTAATCTTCTGCAATTAAAAAAAGGTACTTCAGGGTAGTTTTTAATTTGTATTTCTTTTATTATAAAAGTGAGCTTCTCTTCATGTTTAAGAATGCATTAAATATATACATTGACATGGATTCAGCAATTGGGTACATATATGTCTCAGCCAGGAACCAAAGGCAAATCATCTTTTATGAATATTGGGTCCAATATTCTAACACTGCCATTCTAATTTGCCTTTGCTCTATAATATTGTCACTTGGGCTAGCTTGGAGAGTCTACCTTCTACCTCCCTACGGTCAAAGAAAAACTCACAGGTAATAACCACATGTAATTAAAAAGTCTAAGAGTAGGGGCACCTGGGTGGCTCAGGTCTTGATCTCACGGTGGGGGATGGAGCCCCGCATCAGGCTCTGCACTCAGCAGGGGGTGTACTGGAGATTCTCCCTCTCCCTCTGCCTCTCCCCACTGGGCTTTCTTCTCTCTTTCTCACTCTCTTTCTAAAATAAATAAATAGGGGCGCCTGGGTGGCTCAGTTCACTAAGCATCTGCCTTCAGCCTGGGCCATGATCCCAGGGTCCTGGGATGGAGCCCCGCATCCAGCTCTGTGCTCAGCAGGGACTCCACTTCTCCCTCTGACCCTCCCCCCATTATGTGCTCCCTGTCACTCTCTGAAATATAAATAAATAAATAAATCTTTTAAAAAATAAAATAAAAAAATAGTACTGTTCTGCATATTTGAGGGACACCTGGCTGGCTCAGTTGGAAGAGCACATGACTCTTGATCTCAGGGTCATAAATTCAAGCTCCATGTTGGGTATAAAGATTACTAAAAATAAACAAATGAAACTTAAAAAAAAAACTATTACATATTTGAAGGTTGCTAAAAGAGTAGACCTTAAAAGCTTTCATCACAAGAAAAAAATTTTTGTATAACTCTGTATGGTGACAGATATTAACTAGACTTATTATGGTAATCATTTCACAGTATATACAACTATTGAATCATTATGTTATACACCTGAAACTAATATAATGTTAAATTTCAATTACACTTCAATAAAAAAATTATAAAAAGTTGCACCTACATTTGCTATAAAACTTTCATTAAGCATGCTGTTATTTTGTCACTCAGTATTCCCCATGTAAGAGCTCAAATGAGAAATCTGTTTTAGAAATTAATGTCAGGAAGATATCTGATCTCTTTTGGAACTAGCATAGGGCCTCCTTTAGGATTAGAGCTACATAATTTATAGTACTTCCCTTTTTGTTAAACAACAAAAATTTGATGATTATTTATGAAAGTTCTACTTAACAATTGCTTTCTCTTTGTTTCCATGGCTTGAGTTTTTAACTTTCTATTCCCAAATTATCAATTTTATTTTATATATATCATTTATAGTAAATACTGTCAACTTATATTTGGAAAGGGACTAAATACAAAGTTTTTAAAAGTTTTGAAACTTTTTGGTATTAAGGATAAATGTGCCACTACCAGCAAGTTATTTTCAAAAGAAGACTTCCAAATGACTAATATGTGAAAAAATATTTAATTTCACTAAAACATTTGTAATGTGGATTAAAATTAAAATGAGAAACTTTCAAAAAAATTAAATTAAAATGAGAAACTTTCTTCCCCTGTCAAAATAGCAAATATAAAAAAGTATTGTGTTGGTGAGTGTATGACGAACCTGTGATGAAGTGATGTATGCAGGCGCATACATCATGTGTGGAACTGCAAACTTGTGGAAGATTGCTCAAAACATGCTCAAAAACATTGTAAGATTATCAAAAACCCACAGCTCTGTGGGACAAAATATTATGGTTGATACACAACAAACCACCTAAGGCCTTGGAAGAAAAGCTAGTTTCTCTGGGAAATTAGGGTATTTAAAATTACTTATACAGAACAAGTTAGAAAGCTATACACATGCTCAGGACAGGATACATGTTCAGAAAAGACTTGAGAAGACCCTAAGCTTCCACCATTGACTGATCTATAGTCCCAGTGCAAGCAGAAGTGTAGGCTGAGGCAGAATTATAAACAGCCTAGTTAAGCGTTAAAAGAATGCTACAGGGGCACCTGGGTGGCTCAGTCAGTTAAGTGTCCGACTTTTTATTTTAGCTCAGGTCACAGTGTCAGGGTCATTGGATTGAGCCCTGCTTCAGGCTCCCTGTTCTCTATGTGCCCCTCCCCCTGCTCACATGCATGCTCTCTCTCTCTCTAAAAATAAATAAATAAATCTTAAAAAAAAAAAGAGAGAGAGAGAGAATGCTCCAGCATGTAGTCATCTACAAAAACAAAAAAAAAATTTTTGTTTTATTTTTGTTTATTTGTTTGATTATATTAAGATCCTGGCATTCAAGAAAATCTCAATCAAAACACTGCCTGAACACAACCTACAACTTTAACAATTAAGAACAGTAAACCCTGGGGAAGGTGAAAATCTTATTTCCAAACTTCCCACTTTATAATATCAAACTGTCCAGTTTTCAACAACAAAAAAATCACAAAATGTATAAAAAACATAAAAATATGGCTCTTCCAAAAGAAAAAAAATAAATTGATATTGTCCCTGAAGAAGCCCAGACACTGGACTTGCTACAAAAGGATGTGAGATAAAGCAACTTACTTGTGCTCAAATAGTTAAAGGAAACCACAAATCAAGGATTAAGAGAAATCAGGAAAATAATATATAAACAAAATAAGAATAGAATATCAGTAAAGAGATAGAAATTTTTTTTAAGATTATTTATTTATTTATTTATCTGACAGAGAGAGATTACAAGTAGGCAGAGAGGCAGGCAGAGAGAGGAGGAAGCAGGCTCCCTGCTGAGCAGGGAGCCCGATGCGATGCGGGGCTCCGCCCAGGACCCTGAGATAATGACCTGAGCCAAAGGCAGAGGCTTTAACCCACTGAGCCACCCAGGCGCCCCAAGAGATGGAAATTTTTAAAAGAACCAAATAGAAAATCTGTAGTTGAAAAGTACAATAACTGAAATGAAATTACTAGAGGGTTCAACAGATTTGGTCAGGCAGAAGAAAGAATGAACAAACTTGAAGATAGGATAATTGAAATTACCTAGTCTGAGGAACAGAAAGGAAAACAAAAGAAAAAAAAAGTAAACAGGGCCTCAAATCTGTGGGGCACCATCAACATACACAATTTGTATGACCAACATACACCTTATGGGAATCCCAGAAGGAGAAGAGAGAAGGAAAGGAACAGAAAGACATAAATCTATACATCCAAGAAGCATAAAAATTCCCAAGCAGAATAAACTTGAAGAGATCTATACTAAGACACATTGGTGTCAAACTGTCAGTAGCCAAAGACAAGAGAAAAACTCAAAAAGCAGTGAGAAGAGTGACTTGTCACATAAGATAAACAGTAATTTCAATAATGTCAATAAGAATAACACAAACCATGGAGGCCAGAAGGTACTAGGGTAACATATTTAAAGTTTTTTGTTGCTGTTTTGTTGTTTTTTTTTTAAAGATTTTATTTATTTATTTGACAGAGAGAGAGAGATCACAAGTAGGAAGAGAGGCAGGCAGAGAGAGAGGAGGAAGCAGGGGGCTCAGCAGGGAGCCCGATGTGGGCCTCGATCCCAGGACCCTGAGATCATGACCTGAGCCGAAGGCAGAGGCTTTAACCCACTGAGCCACCCAGGCGCCCCTTAAAGTTTTGAAAGAAAAAAAAATGTCAACCAAAAATTCTATATACAGCAAATTACCCTTCAAGAATGAAGAAAAAATTAACAAAATAAACAAAAACTAAGAGTCTATGGGGCAAAGAATAAAAAATAAATAAAACAAAAATTAAAAAAAATTAAAGAAAAAGAGTCTGTTAGTAAGATGTAATCTATAAGAAATGCTAAAGGGAGCCCTTCAGGCTGAAATGAAAGGGCACTAGTCAGTAACTGGAAGGTAACTGAAGAAATAACACTGGTAAAGATAAATATGAAAGCCATTATTATTGTACTTTGGGTTTATAACTCCTGTTTACCTGTTTTTTGAAGGTAAATGCATAACATAGTAGTTAGAAATCTTTGTTAATAGGCACAAAATGTATAAAAATATAATCTGTGACAGGGGTGCCTGAATGGCTCAGCCTGTTGAGTGTCTGACTCTTGATTTTGGCTCAGGTCATGACCTCAAGGTGGTGAAATCAAGCCTCCTGTTTGGCTCTGCAGGGACATTACTCTCCATTTTATAGAGATAAAAAGAGCAACAAATTAGATAACCTAGATGAAATGAACAATTTTCTAGAAACACAAAGCACTATGGTACAATATAAAAATCACTTTTAAAAATTACATTTATTTATATGTGACATGGGTGTGTATGTTTGTGGTGTATGTGTTTAATACAGAACCTTTACAAGAATTCCAGAAGGAATCCTTGTACCGGTTTTTTAAAGTGGTTATCACTGGGTGAGTAGAAATCTGAGTGTTTTTATATACTTGCTGATCCCAATTTTCTTAAAATCTTGACTTTTTTTTATAATGAGCATATACTGCTTTTGGAATAAGAAAACAACAGTAATAAATTTCATCTGAGGGAAAAAAACAAAAAACTTTGTCACTTAGCCTAGGAAAATTATATTTATGGGGACAATCTGAATTCCTTTTATTTATACCTAAAATGTTTTTGCAAAACAAGTATAAGAACCATTGCTACACACCTTCTGGCTAGCTCCTCTGGCATTCGCTTTGGAACCAAGGCTCTGTCCAGCTGAATCTCCAACACAATGTACGTCCCTGCTTCTACATATTGCTGTAAAAATATTTTTTTCTAATTTATTCTTTCTATTAAAAGCAGATATATATGAATGAATTTTAGTAACATAACATTCATAATACAACTAAGAAAACTGCATGTACAACTGTATGTATATAGCATGATCTTGACTGTCAAAATATTTTTAATATAGAAAAATAACCGGAAAGAAAATAGTAACAGTGGTTAACTCTTACAGAAAACACATTTTCAATTTTATTCTTGGAAAGTTCTGTCTTAGCTGAAGCACTGTTTAACTTGTTCAGTACTTCTCTTGGAATTGTTTTAAGTGAATTCTATTCTTTCTGCTACCACACCTTCCAAGTCCTATGGAAATATTCACACAATGTTCTGATATTCCCACTCCCAGCATCTACATTACCATCTACCAACTGCAACCTGATGGACATTTTTACCCAGAATTTTGCCAGCATCCTAAATACAACATGTCCCAAATTGAACTATCATTTCCCTTATACTGACCTCTCTTTTGACTTTTCTCTTGAAACCTGAGTTATCTTTAGCTTTTCTTCCTCAGCACTGTCAAACTTCCCAATTCCAGATCTTATTTCTTTAAGTTTCTGACTTTCTCTACTACAACCTCTTCCTATTATTCAAACCGGCACTAACACTCATCTGTACTATAATAAAAACCTATAAACTGATATTTGAAGCTCCCACCCCAACTTCATTCTCTCATTTTTACATTCTTGCAAGAGTTCTGCCCTGAAATACATATAAGGTCTTATTTCCACATGACTTAAAAACCTTTCATGTCAGTCTCCATGATGAGGCTCAAGAGTTCCTCATCACCTGTATAATGAAGCCCAAAATTTTTAGCAAGGCTTTCAACAAGCCTTTCTACAACTCAGTGCAGCCTCTCCTTTCTCACCTCCTTCTAGAATCTCTTTCTTTTATTTCTCTACTCCGTACACTAAATTTGTGATATACTCCAAATTCTGCTACCTTCTTTGTGCCTTGACTACAGCTATTCCCTGGCCCTGAAATGCCTACCCCTCACCTTCATCTGGCAAATTGTTCTCTTCATCTTTCACTACTTAGCGCAGATGCCACCTCTTCCAGGTAGCCTTCTGAGACTGCTCCCTTCTAGGAATGATTAATCTGTCTTCTTTGAGCCCTCACAGCCCTTTTATTTGTACCTCTATTACAGCATTCATCAAAATTCTGTATTATGGTTAGTTATGTACCAATCTGTTTCATCCACCAGACTGTTGAGTCTCCTGAATGCTGATGAGTAATTGCGGCAGATCATAAATCTTTGCATTCCTCCTAGTGCATAATATAGTAGGATTAATGAAAGACATAAACTTGTAATGTTAGAAAGGACTTTAAAGTTAATTTGGTACTACTTGCTCATTTTTAAGAATCTCAACAAGACAAAGAAATTTACCCAAAGTCATAAACTAGTCATGGCAAATATGGGATGGTAACTAAGATAATGAGGATTTTTCACAATATCATACTTAATTTTCCAACTCTTTATGCATAGTTACCTGTCCTTCCGGATTGTGACTCAGAGAGGGTTCAACTTCCAAAGGAGTATCTGAGCTCTGAGATTTTATACTAGGTGCTTGCTGAAAGAAAACAAACATACCTCAAAAACTGAATTCTTATATGGTCTTCACAGTGTTAGGAAGAGTGATCACTATGTTGCAACAAAATGCAAACTAAACTGATGTAATTCCAGATAAGAAATCAGTGCAAGCCTCTGGAATGTAATAAAACTAGCAAAATCATCACCTTCTAAACAACCTACCAAATCCCCAGGCCTAAGCCTTCCTTCCACATCCTTTTCTTTGACTGTTTTCTCTTCTTTAAGGTTCTTAGAAACAATGGGTTTAGACAATGGAGAATTAATTCCTCCTATCTTGTTATTCTGAGTCAAAGGAAGGCCAGTATCCCGGAACAAGCTAAATAAACATTTGGTCTGAAAAGAAACAACAAAAGAATGCAGTGACTCTCAGGCAAACGAGACAAATTTGAAAGAAACTCACATTATACTTTAACATCATTTAGTTTTCTAGATAATCTCAACACTGTAGAATCAGAGGGAAATATGGGAAATGAAAAACTTTATCGATTGCCATATGGGTTGAACAGGTAAAACCATCATAGAAAGTTAGCTGCCTAACCTATCATTTAAATTATTATGAGGTGGGACATGGGTGGCTCAAATGGCTAAGCATCTGCCTTCAGCTTGGGTCATGATCCCAGGATCCTTGGATCAAGTCCCATATCTGGCTCTTTGCTCAGCAGGGATCCTGCTTCTCCCTCTGCCAGCTGGTGCCCCTGCTTGTGCATGCTCTCTCTCTCTCTCTCTCTCTCTCAAACAAATAAATAAAATCTTAAATTATTATGAGGAAACCTTTCAACCTTGCCTGATTTTGGTGTTTCATAACTCTTATTCCCAGAAAGATTTTAATCTTTGATACACAATTTCAGATTAGCTTTAAGTGGTAGAATTTATTTCTGATTTATTTCTGTATAAGAAATATTATCTAATTACTACTGGCCTATCAAACTATAATTGGAAAAATAGGGCAAGTTTAAAGTTCAAACTAAAAACTTTGTATGAGGGCTGCCTGGGTGGCTCAGTCGTTAAGTGGCTGCCTTTGGCTCAGGTCATGATCCCAGGGTCATGGGATCGAGCCACAGTCAGGCTCCCTGCTCTGTGGGAAGCCTGCTTCTCCCTCTCCCACTGCCCCTGCTTGTGTCAAATAAATAAATAAATAAATAAATAAATAAATAAATAAATAATAAATAAATAAAATCTTTGAAAAAATTAAATTAAATTAAATTAAAATAAAAACTTCGTATGAGAAAATTCAAACTTTAGGTAAACGACTGCAAAAAGAATCTCACAACAATTTTTTAAGTAAAGAACATGGATGAAATCTAAATACAATTTATGTTGAGTGAAAGAAGATAGACCAGAAAACAAAGAGGGGAGGAGTGGTCAGAGGTATGAGAGGGGACACAAGAAAACTTTGGTGGTGGGGGGGACGGACAGGTAATGGATAGTTACATTATCTTGATTACAATGATAGTTTCACTGATATACTATAAATATTCACATACATGTCTTTGTATAAATGCAGGTTTTCAGTTCTCTTGCGTAAGTTCTTAAAAATGATTTCCTGGGTTGTACGGCAAGTTAGTATTTAACATAAATTTATATATTATTACATATAATTATATATAAATTTATAAATTATATCTTCCTAATTAATTTACCCTTTAATCATTCTGACATGCCACTCTATATTGTTAGTAATACTTCCCTGAAGTCACTTTGACTGATATAAATATAGCCACTCGGCTCTGTCACAATTTCCATTTGCATAGTATATCTTTTCTACCCTTTTACTACAATTTATGTGTATCTGAATCTAAGTGTGTCCATTTTTAGACAGCATATTATTGAATCTTGATTTTTTAAAATTTGGTCTAGTGTTTAATGCTACTTACATATAAAGTTATTGTTGAAGTATCTACATGTATGTTTGCCATTTTGCTATTTGCTTTCTATATATCTTTTTTGTTCCTCTGCTCTTCCTTTAGGTGCCTTCTATTGTGTTAAATATTTATGATGCTCCAATTTAATTCCTTTGTTTATATATATGTTTACATATACATATGTATTTGTGTATATGCATATGTATACACACACACACACACACACACACACAATTTTCTTAGCCATCCTAACTAATCACTATCTATATCACATTGATACTAACTTAATTCTGGTATAATGCAAAGACTTTAGTGCACTGTAGTTCCAAACTGACCTCCCACCTTTATGCTATCACTATCATATAAATTAAATCTATATATGTTATAAACCCAACAATATAATTAATGCTTTACATAATGTCTTGCAAAGAAATTAAAAGTTAAAAAATGTATTTCTAAAATCTTTTATATTAACTTAAATTTAACCATTTCTAGTGCTTTGTTTCTTCTGGTGGATTCACGTTAGCAATTGGTGCCATATCCTTTCAAGCTGAAGAAATTTCTTTAGTGTTTCTTGCAAGACAAATGCATTAGTAACAAATTCTTTCAATATTTGTTTATCCTGGGATGTCTTTATTTCGCCTTCATTTTTGATTGCTAGAATTTTCATTCAGCACTTCGAATATGTTAGTCTACTGCCTTCTGAATTCCACTGATTCAGAAGAAAAATCAGCTGTTAACTACGCTTATATTCTCCTATAACCAATGAGTTGTTTTTCTCCTGTTGAATTCATGATTTTCTCTTTGTCTTTTAACAGTTCACTATAATGTCTATCTTATAGATCTTTGTATGCTTATCCTACCAGGGATTCTCTGAACTTCTTGGATATGTAGATTAATGTATTCATCAAACATGGGACATTTCCAGACATTATTTCTTTATGTATCATTTCTGCCTCTTACTTTCTCTTCTCTCCTGGGACTCTCATTACAATTATGTTGGTTGTTCTCCACAAGATCTCCATTTTAACCAACAACATCACTGGGCATCGGTCTTTAACCCACTGCTCCAAATTGTGTGTATCTTCTACGGCAGCAAAGTTGCTGGTCCTCACAGCCTATCCTGTCTTATCAGAATCACTGCACGATTAAGTAAAAGGAGTGGAGTAGGGAAGAGCTTAGGGAAGTTTTAGGAGCAGCCCTAAGCAAGAATGCCTCAGAATCCATAGTTTTTCATGCATTAATACTTCTCAGTTTGTTGATGCCTTTGGTCAATCTCCAGAGTGCTGAAATGATTTTTTGTCGATTTGTCCAGCTTTACAGTTGCTTTTGGAGGGGGAGAGGTAGAAAATTTGACAAACTCCTCACTCATAGACAGAAAGATATCCTCTCTAATATTTTCTATATATTTTTAAAATTATGATTATTTGTTTTTTAAAGGTTGTGATCATATTGAATGTAATTTTATAATCTGATTTTTAATTTGATAGACTATCACATGCATCCTCTCATGTTTTTAAATTTTTCATAAGGATAATTTTTAATGTATGCACAATATTCTCCAACTGTATGGATATAACAAAAGTAATAGATAAAAATGTCTGTGTATCAACTATACTCCTAGTACTTTAGATATTTTACCTCATTTAATTCGTAAAACAACTCTAGGAAACAAGCATTGTCTTCATTTTACTGACGAATAATGAACTAAGGTTGAAAGAAACTTAATCACTTGCCTGAAGTCACCCAGCTGGTGAATGGCAGTTCCAGAATTCAAACTAGAGGCTGACTGACATCAAAGCCTGTAACTTTTCAGTTATGATATACTGTCTCCCTCAGATGCCTAAGAATACCCTCATGTAATAAAATTTGGACACAATTCTACTTATTCCCTTAAAATAGATTCATAGAAGCAGGAATACTATGGGAAAAGATTTAAGTATTCTAAGCTTCTTAATATACACTGTTTTTTTTGCAGATAGTTTGCACTAATTTACACTTCTAGCAGTGAATGAGAGTTGTTGTTTTACCATACCTTTGCCATCAATGAGCATTATACTTTAAAGAATTATCTAATTTTACAGGTAAAATGATATTTTATTATTATTTTAATTTGCAATTCTTTGATTATAGATAAGGCCAAATGTTTCTTCTTATATTTATTCACCATTGGCATTTCTTCTTTTGTGATCTGCTGTTTCATGTACTTTGCCCTTTAAAAAAAAATGCTGTGTTTTTCTTATCAGTTTGACAAGGTGCTTTATATTTTAGGAATAACAGGCATCTTTCAGATATATATTCAAATATTCCCCCCAGTTTTTCAGTTACATTGTAATTTTGTTTATGATGTTTTCTTCTATATATAGAAGTATTTGCATTTCGGTAATCTAAATCTTTTATTATCTTTCATTGCTTTCAAGCCTAAGGAGTCTTCCCTGAATTCATACCTTTTCTTTTTTTTTTTTTTTAAGATTTATTTATTTGACAGAGAGAGAGAGAGATCACAAGTAGGCCGAGAGGCAGGCAGAGAGACAGGAGGAAGCAGGCTCCCTGCTCAGCAGAGAGCCCAATGTAGGGCTCGATTCCAGGACCCTGAGATCATGACCTGAGCCGAAGGCAGAGGCTTAACCCNCAGGAGGAAGCAGGCTCCCTGCTCAGCAGAGAGCCCAATGCAGGGCTCGATTCCAGGACCCTGAGATCATGACCTGAGCCGAAGGCAGAGGCTTAACCCACTGAGCCACCCAGGTGCCCCAATTCATACCTTTTCAATAATAGCCACTTCTACTTTTATATTCTTCACATTTAACTCCTTTAATAAACTCATTTGGAATTTATTTTGATCTATGCTATATATAACATTTTCGCATTCTTTTTGTCCATTTAACTATTTATAAAACATTAACGATTATCTTTTTTAACTTTTTTAATGGACACATATTGTATCATATTTATTTACAATAATTTACTAAGCCTTTCTCTATTATTAGACATTTAAACTTATTTTAAGTTTTTACTATTATAGATCCCAAAAGGTTTTTGAGAATATGGAGTTTTCAATCCTATTAAATTATTTCCTTTTTTTTTTTTTAAGATTTTATTTATTCATTTGACACAGAGAGAGAGATTACAAGTAGGCAGAGAAGCAGGCAGAGAGAGAG
>LNAC01000047.1:2030369-2046862 GCA_002007465.1 Ailurus styani | reverse complement strand
GGGCCTCGATCCCAGGACCCTGGGATCATGACCTGAGCCGAAGGCAGCGGCTTTAACCCACTGAGCCACCCAGGCGCCCTTAAATTATTTCCTTAAGATACATCCCTGTAAGTGTGATTTCTGATAAAAGGATATTTACATAGAAAGAATCTACTACTCAATTGGTTTGTAAATAGATGATAGGTCTTTCATGACTCTATTATTGAAAAATAGCTGTCCTAATAATGATGAAACAGTAATATGTTTTTGTTATTATTGCCGTGCTTTATAAAGACTCACTTTCTCCTAAGAAACAACATGGTAACGACCCAGCAATCGCACTACTGGGTATTTATCCTAAAGACACAAAGGTAGTGATCCTCAGGGGCACGTGCACCCGAATGTTTATAGCAGCAATGTCCACAATAGCCAAACTATGGAAAGAACCTAGATGTCCATCAACAGATGAATGGATAAAGAAGATGTGGTATATATATACAATGGAATACTATGCAGCTATCAAAAGAAACGAAATCTTGCCATTTGCAACGACATGGATGGAACTGGAGGGTATTATGCTGAGCGAAATAAGTCAATCAGAGAAAGACAATTATCATATGATCTCTCTGATATGAGGAACTTGAGGGGCAGGGTGGGGGGTCGTGGGGGTTAGGGAGGGAAAAATAATGAAACAAGATGGGATGGGGAAGGAGACAAACCATAAGAGACTCCTAATCTCACAAAACAAACTGAGGGTTACTGGGGGGTGGGAGGGTAGGGATAGGGTGGATGGGTTATGGACATTGGGGAGGGTTTGTGGTTTGGTGAACGCTATGAAAGATGTAAGCCTGATGATTCACAGACCTGTACCCCTTGGGCAAAGAATAAAAATAAAATTAAAAAAAAGAAAAAGAAAAAACATGGTAAAACTTTTGTTTGGGGGGATATATAGATATAGATATAGATAGTCTCTATTTATATGTAGACATATAGATAGATAGGTAAAAAGATAGATGATTTTAATATTTTAACACCTGAAAATGGAAAGAACCATATTGTAGCTCAGTAACCAGCTCATGGATTTAAGTTTTTCCATACTTAACATAATAGACTTCTTTCATTATCCTAAAGATTGTGTATCTGACTTTACTGAGTAAAATTGAAATATAATAAACTACATATTTAAATTATACAATTTGATTAATTTTGCCACATGTATACACATGTGAAACCATCACCACAATCAAGATAACTGACATTTCCCTCATCCCTAATACTTTCCTCATATTCTTTTATTATCTATCCCTTGCTCTATTCCTCTTCCCAAGCAACCACTGGTCTGATTTATGTCACTACAGACTATTCTCCTAGAATTCTATTTAAATGGAATCATACATTATGTACTCTCTTTTATCTGGCTTCTTTCACTTAGCATAATGTATTTGAGATTCATCCATGTTGCAGGTATCAATAGTTCATTCCTTTTTTACCAAAGAGTAGTATTTCATTATATAGATATACAACAAAATTTGTTTTTCTGTTCACCTGTTAATGGAGATTTAGGTTGTTTCCAGTTTTTGGCTTTTCATTATGCTAAAGTTTTAAGGTTCAATGACAGAATGACGGCAAGGTGTTATATTTAAAACCCTAGTATAGCAACTATTTCCAAATTTCAATTGCAAAGATGTGTATGCTAAAGATGTAAATAAACACATAAAGGATAAATTAGGATAATACCTTTATACAATTTTTTCTTACCTTTTCATAGACTGTACTGTCTAGGTAGGGATAAACATGAAAAGCTCCCCGAATCCTCTTCACACCTGGATACAGCAATGGGACCATATTAACATAAGCCACACCATGAAATGAAAGCTGACTTTCATCATCAGCCTAAAGGAATAAAACCAGAGAGCTGTTAGTGCTATAGAGCAACGTAGCATAAGGTATGGATCTCTGACTTAGTCATTCAAAGACCTGGCTTTAGGAACTGGCTATGCTACTTAACTGTTGGCTTTGGGCCAGTTACATAGATATTTTGGATCTATATTTCTTTATATTCAAAATGGGTTTAATAATACCATGATCACTGAAATAGTGCAGATGAACAGTGTTAATGAATAGTAAAGACAGTAGTAAGATCAACACATACTCAAATTAATTGATAATATATGTATTCAACCAAAAAGTCAATTTCACCATGTTGCTTCTAAGGAAAAAGTGAAGCTTTATGAAATAAAAACAACGAAAATGTAAAAGACCCAGAAGCTTGGCTTTTAGCTTTAGTTTACAGATTTTTATGAATGAAAGGGACCTTACAAATCATCCAGGCCAGTAATGACAAATAGACTTTAACTTATGCCTAAATTCTAATAAATTGGTGGATTTGTTTCAGAGTACTGTATTGAGAAAGATTCTGTATCCTTATCTGAGTTCAGAAAGAAAGAATGTTTTGAATTAATCAGTAATATCTGCCATGGATGACAAGAATGAATGATAGTCTTCCATCATGTACTTGCCATCTCTCATTTCATCTAAACTCCTATTACAAAGTTGAATAACATGTTAATTAATATAACCACATAATTTTTATTTGCATGGTCTGCCATAAAAAGCTTTAATAGGGAAAAAATCAATTTAGTGAAAGAAAACACATTTAATCCCCACAAGATTAAAAGTAATCTCTTTGATTTCACATATTACAATAATTAGAAATTAGATTTAAAAAGTCCTATGTTCATGTAATAACACTGTGTTGGGAAAGAAAGTTATCCAATGAACATTATATATTACGAAGGGAGAAGTGATTCCTAGCAGTAGTATTTTTATTATGCAAAAAACTCTTATTTTAAAAACCAATAAAATAGGTACTTGTTAAGTATCTCTCATATACCATGAATCATGCTAGGTCCTGTGGAGGATACAAAACAGTCTATGACAGGATTCCTACTAACCTCAACAAGTTTATGAGCAAGCAGAAAAGACTGGACATGCACAAATAAAACAATGGAGAACATGTTATAGGCTCACAAAGCTAGATCTTTTCAGAATAATGTACATCAATGAATTCCATTACTCTAATTATCAGGCTAAAACATTATAAGTAGGATGTCTAGAAGAAATTCAGGAAGATGCATTATGTTGAACCATATTGCCAATATTTAACTACTGTGAGCTATAAAAATGGCTATTTTGTGTGGTTTTATTGATGGTAAAACTATAATAAAGAGCTAAAGGGAAATAGGCTGTCTGGGAATAAAGTCTAAGCAATTTTTAGTGGACAATGGGGAGCCAGAGTGATCAGTTGTCGTAATTTGCCAGCGACAGGAGAGTTTCCCAGGACATGAGATTTTCAGTGCTAACACCGGGAAACTACTTGGCAAATCAGGTTAAGTTGGTCACTCTAGACAGCAGCCTCATCAGTTCACACACTCCTTTGGTATCAGAATTAGAAGCAGAATAAAAGGTTGGGTCTAACCAGACATTTCTTACATAAATATTTTTAAGCAAACAAATTAACCTTATCAAATTTTGCAGCTTTCCCTTTCGGTGCAGTAGTCAGAGGAACTCTCATGATCTCTACAGGCCAAAATCGACAATCAGCAATTCGCTTCTGAAAACTGCATATCAAAAATAAGACCATTAGCATTATATACAAACACGAGGTTAGCGTAATTTAGAGGGACGTATTCCTCTGCTTTAAAAAATTAATGGAGGGGCCCCTGGGTGGGGTGCAGTCATTTGACCAACTGACTCTTGGTTTTGGCTCAGGTCCTGATCTTGGACTCATGGAATTGATCCCTGTGAGACTGAAACCCGCATGGAGCTCAGGGCTCAGTGCGGAGTATGTTTGGGAGTCTCTCTCTTCTCTCTCTCCCTCTGCTCCTCCCGCCTCCTGCCCCTGCACACTTTTTCTCTCCCTCTCTCTCCAAATGAATAAATAACTCTTTTTTTAGATTATTTATTTATTTATTTATTTATTTATTTATTTGACAGAGAGAGAGAGAGAGAGATCACAAGTAGGCAGAGAGGCAAGCAGAGAGAGAGGAGGAAGCAGGCTCCAGGGAGCCCGATGCGGGCCTCAATCCCAGGACCCTGAGATCATGACCTGAGCCGAAGGCAGAGGCTTTAACCCACTGAGCCACCCAGGCGCCCTGAATAAATAACTCTTAAAAAGAGTAACAGAATAGGCATACGTATATAAATATCTTCATTAGGTACGCAGGCTTTTTAACCTTTGCAAATCTATAAAATTCCAAAAATAATTCTACTGTACTACTAGCAGAGGCAAACTCTATATTTTTGAGAACAGTTTGGCAGTAAGAAGCAAAAGCCTTAAAATGGTCATAATCTTTGACCCAGAAATTCCACCTCTAGTGATTTATTCTAAAAAAATAATCAAACATGTATACAAATAGTATAAAATATGTTTATTTCTCCTGTGAAAATAATGTAGGACTTACAGTGTCAGCTCTGACACATGAAGCACTTAGAAACCATTGCTCCTGTTCTCAGAACAACAACAAAAAAAGCCAGTAAGGGCGCCTGGGTGGCTCAGTGGGTTAAAGCCTCTGCTTTCGGCTCAGGTCATGATCTCAGGGTCCTGGGATCGAGGCCCGCATCGGGCTCCCTGCTCAGCGGGGAGCCTGCTTCCCCCTCTCTCTCTCTGCCTGCCTCTCTGCCTCCTTGTGATCTCTCTCCCTCTGTGAAATAAATAAATAAAATCTTTAAAAAAAAAAAAGCCAGTAAAACTGAAAAATCAATGACCTTTCTTAGATCCATCTAAGAATTAAGTTCATGGGGCAAATCACCACCCTGAAATTTGGAGATACAGGAAAGTATAGAGAATCACAGCTGAGGTCAGCTTACAGGTAGGAGTAAGCAACAGAGCCAGTAACTGGTGGCAACACTTTAAAGGTAATTTTGACAAATTGCTGGAGGCTGGATTAGCCAAAATTATAGACTCCTGGAAGCCCAGTCTTAGGGGATCCCCATAGTTTTTTGGTTTAAAAATCAAGGGGCCATCAAATATTCATAGTGAAGATACGAGAAAAATCCTCTCAGGCAGGAAGAAGGAAAAAGTAACCATTTCAAAATATGCCTGGAGTGTTATCCATAATAAATGCCTACTCTTTAAGGTAAACTACTGTACTAGAGCCTTATCTGACTCAGGGGAAGGGGACTTAGACAAGGCCAGCTCTGTCTAGCCTTCCTGTCTCACATAAGAAGTAAAAAATGCTGTTAAACATTTCTGAAGGTCACAGTCCAGGGAGTCAAACCATTATACTGAGATTAAATCACAGGATTATAAAACACTTCCCCTTCCCAACACCTTCCCACCATATCAACAGGGTTCCAGTATAATAACAGTGGATTATAACAGAGAGGCTGCAAAACACAGACCCTACAGGCCTAAGAAAAGTTCTTAGGCAAACCCAAACACAACAAGGTAAGAGCAAAAAAGAGAAACTGAAGCCTCTAGCACCTATAGATACAGCAAACATTAAACACAGCCCAGCTCCTAGCCAGATTAACAGAAAACTTCACACTAAACACCCTAATCACCTCACTTCTTATTACCCAGTACATAATGTCCAGCTTTCAATAAAAAATTACGAGGAATACTAAACGCAAAAAAATACAGAAGAGACGCAACATAAGAACTAGACTCAGATATGACACATATTTTGAAATGTTCATATAGGGAATTTAAAATAACTATGATTAATATGTTAAGAACTCTATTGGAAAAAGCAGACAACCTGCAGATAACGTAACAGGGAGATGGAAATGTAAGGAGAGAGACGGAAACCTTAAGAAAGAATAAAAGAGAAGTGCTTGAAATTAAAAACACTGTAACAAAAATGAAGAATTCATATGATGGACTTAGTAGATCGAGCATGGCTGAGTAAAAGGATCAGTGAGTTCAAAGATACGTCAATAAAAACTTCCCAAACTAAAATGGTAAGAAAAAAATGAAAAAATCATAACAGAATATCAAAGAACCGTGGAACAACTATAAAATGAATGATAGGAATAGCAGAAGAAGAAAGAGCAAAAAAGGAATGAAAGAAATACATGAAGTCATAATGACTGAGAATTTTACTAAATGACAGACCCCAAACCACAGAAACAGGAAGCTCAGAGAATCATAAATACCAAAAAAAATCTACATCTAGGTGTATCATATTCAAACTGCAGAAAGCCAAAGAGAAAGAAATTTTTAAAGAAGACAGAGGGGGAAAAACTCACCTTACCTATAGAAAAACAAAGATAAGAATTGGATTTCTCTTCAGAAACCATGCAAGCCAGAAAATAATGGAGTGAAATATTCAAGGTTTTGAAAAAAACAAACCATCAACCTAGAATTCTGTATCCAGGGAATTATCCTTCAAAAGTGAAGGAGAAATAAAGACTTTCTCAGTCAAACAAAAATGAAGAGAATTTCTGGCCAGTAGACCTGCCTTGCAAGAAATGCTAAAAGTTTTCAGAGAAAAAGAAAATGATTTGGGTCAGAAACTTCGATCTACATTAAGAAAAGAAGAGAATCAGAGAATATTAAGGTAAAAGAAATTGTCAAATTTTTCTTATTTTTAACTGATCAAATTACTGTTCAAAGTAATAATGCCGGGCGCCTAGGTGGCTCAGTGGGTTAAAGCCTCTGCTTTCGGCTCAGGTCATGATCTCAGGGTCCTGGGATCGAGGCCCGCATCGGGCTCTCTGCTCAGCAGNTCCTCTCTCTCTGCCTCTCTGCCTACCTGTGATCTCTCTCTCTCTCTGTCAAATAAAGAAATAAAAAAAATCTTAAAAAAAAAAACAAAGCAATAATGGCAACAATGTATCTTTAACAAAATATCAGCAAGTAAAACNTTCTCTGTCAAATAAAGAAATAAAAAAAATCTTAAAAAAAAAACAAAGCAATAATGGCAACAATGTATCTTTAACAAAATATCAGCAAGTAAAACCCAACAATGTATATTTATATTACATACCATACCACATTCTTGTGGGGAACTAGAGGTACATAGGAATTTTCTGAAATATCTGCTCAATTTTTCTGTAATTCTAACACTGTTCTTACAAATAGTCTACGAACTGAAAAAGAAAACCAGAGTTGCTCATTCAAATTATACATATATTGATAATCCTCTATTTCTCATCTTCTCCCTAACCCTGAGGTCACTGAAACAGAGACTGGTAGTTACCCAAACAATATCAAGTACCCTGTTCTTCTTTAGTATCTAACTCCTGATTTAGTCTGAGTAACAACATGTCTAACAAAAATATAATTCCCAGCTTCTTGTGCATCTTGACATGGCTGTTGAGATATGAACTGAGCTTGTAGATTCTAGGAAGGCTCTATAAGGGGGGCTAATACAGCCAGCATGTGTCCTTTTTTATCCATAAACACTGCTCCCAGATGGAGCATGGATACCTGATAACACTGGAGCTACCATACATACCAGCTCTGGACTTGTTTTATATGAAAAGAAATCAGAACCTACCTTGGTTAAGCCATCATCACTAAAAGCCTCTGTTATTAGTAAATATGATGGATCAGATCGCCTTAACTCAAATATAGATAAAATTAACAAAAGTAACATTTCTTTCCACCTACAATCTTTGGTGGTTAGACATATTCCCTTCCTTTTCCTCCTACCTGACCACTGCCGGAGGATCAAGGTAGCAGCGACTTTCCAAGTCCCAAATAATCCTTTTTTTAATGCACTCTGCTTGGTTCCTAAATTCCCTGTCCTGTAAAATAGTAAGAAACTTTTGTTTTCTCAGTGTACCGTGGCTTCATCCTGCTCAGTCTGTGGGGCATTCTTTTAATGGATTTGATCACAACACTTTTACAACTACTACTACTACTACTATAAGTATGACTACTACTGTAACTACTACCACATTTTAAATTTTAGGGTACTTTGCTTATTATAAAGTGCATAATATAAACTATTTATATTCTTACATCAATCTAGTACTAAGGTCCAAATATTCACTCGTATAACCTCAACCATCCAGTTCTCAACCCTGGATGCATATTAGAGTTATCTGGAAGCTTTTAAAAAAATCACTACTTGGAATCACTATTTTGAAAGCAAATTCTTATGTAATTGATCTCAGTTAGGGCTTGGCCATTGTTATTGTTTTAACAGCTTACCAGGTGATTCAAATGAGCAGCCAGGGTTGAGAACTAATGATCTAAACTGGAAAAAAAAAAAAAAAAAAAAAAATATATATATATATATATATATATATGTGTGTGTGTGTGTGTGTGTGTGTGTGTGTATAATGGATTATTATTGAACCACCAAAAACAATGAAATCTTGCCATTTGCAATGATGTGGATGGAGCTAGAGTGTATTATGCTAAGTGAAATAAGTTAGTCAGAGAAAGTAAATACCAGGGGCGCCTGGGTGGCTCAGTGGGTTAAAGCCTCTGCCTTTGGCTCAGGTCATGATCTCAGGGTCCTGGGATCAAGCCCCATATCAGGCTCCTTTCTCAGCAGGGAGCCTGCTTCCTCCTCTCTCTGCCTGCCCCTCTGCCTATTTGTGATCTCTCTCTCTGTGTCAAATAAAATATTTAAAAAAATAAAAAGAAAGTAAATACCATATGATTTCACTCAAATGTGGAATTTAAGAAACAGATGAACATAGGGGAAAAGAAAAAAGAGGGGAGCAAAACATAAGGGACTCTTAACTATAGAGAACAAATGGAGGGTTGCTAGAGTGGGGATGGGCTAGATGGGTGATGGGTATTAAGGAGGACTCTTGTTTTGATGAGCACTGGGTGTTATATGTAAGTGATGAAACACTAAATTCTACTCCTAAAACTAATATTACACTGTATGTTAACTAACTATAATTTAAACAAAAACTTGAAACAGAAAAAAATAAACCAAAATGTAATATAAAATCCAAATATGTAAAATAATATATCTGATCTAAATAAAAATATAAATCAAAGAACAGGATGAATTTTCACTAATCACAATAATGAGAGAAGACATTCCACAATACTGTCTTATTTCTTTTATTTATTTATTTATTTATTTATTTATTTATTTATTTATTTGACACAGAGAGAGAGAGATCAGATCACAAGGAGGCAGAGAGGCAGGCAGAGAGAGAGGAGGAAGCAGGCTCCCCGCCAAGCAGGGAGCCCGATGCGGGCCTCGATCCCAGGACCCTGAGATCATGACCTGAGCCGAAGGCAGAGGCTTAACCCACTGAGCCACCCAGGCGCCCAATACTGCCTTATTTCAACTATTTAAAATATTTAGTCAAATACTTAAAATAATTCAACCATCTTCATTTTACAAATTATTTTATTGAATGTTTCCACTAATGATTATTAACTCATTCAAGAAAATTTGCAGGTGTGCTTGCAGCATTTTCTTTGCTCTTGACAAGTGTAAGATATAGAAAGAAAGAACGAAAGAAGAAATGAAGAAAGAATGAGGCAAGGAATGAAGGAGGAAAGAGAGAAGGAAGGAAGGAGGGAGGGAGGGAGGAATAAAAAGAAAAGAATAATTTCAACAACCTAAACATCCACCAATAGGAGACTGGTAAGTAAATTTAAGTATGTCCATTTACAATGTCATGTCATACAGCAAGTGCAAAGAAAGAAAAAAAGTAATAATGTTCTTTAGGTAGCAATGTGGAAACATCACCAAGATGCACTAAAAAGCAAGTTGCGAAACAGTGAGTATGCCACCATTTCAGTAAAAAACAACCAACCAACCAACCAATAGGGAAAGAATTCATATATGTATATATGTGTGTATATAAAGCAAAACTAACATTTTTCCCTGCTTTCAATATGATTAAGTACTTTACATACTCAGTGAAAAACAAACACTTAAAAATAAGCAAATAAATAAACACTTTACACCCTGAGATTAAAAAAAAATAGTGTCTTCCTGACGGGTTCTAGTTCTGAAAATAACATGATTTTGAATACTTCCTATAAATGTAGACTTCCTAAAGAAAAACCGTTTTCCCCTGACTTTTACTATGCTAATGTCTGTGAGTTAATCTTTCTGAAATCTTACTCCTTTGCACTCTTTGCAAGGAAACTTCACTCTTCCAAATGTTTTTGTTTGTGAGTCTTCCTTTTTTTCCTTTGAGTATATATATTTGCTTTTATATGCATGATCTATGACCATATTACTACCTACTCAAAAATAAATAAATCTGTGGCACCTGGGTAGTTCAGCTGGTTAAGCATCTGCCTTTAGCTCAGGTCATGATCCCAGGGTCCTCAGACCCAGCTTGGAGTAGGTCTCCCCGTTCAGTGGTAGTCTCCTTGTCTCTCTCTTTCTACCCCTCCCCTCACCCTGCTCATGCTCTCTCTCTCTCTATCAAATAAATAAAATTGTTAAAAAATTTTTTTAAACGAATAAATAAACTTAAAGAGTAAATTTGAATTTAATTATTTTGTTTGTTGAACTTAAGTCAGGAGACATTTTCATCAGAATTAGACAACTGTTTTAACAAAAACAAATATATATAAATTAGAGTGATTTTAAAAATGTTTTGGCATCTGTCTGTGCACTTAGTTTATCACCAAAAAACTACAAAACTCTCTCACCTCGGGGCGGTTGAGTTCTCCTTCTTCATCCTCATAGGGCCCGCCAACGATGAAAGTATCAGGAATGTTATTAGCTCCTGGAGCCAGAATGTTGGCAATTGGCCATTTTTTGGGCCTGGGAACAGGTTCTCTTTCCCCTCCAAGCTTCAGAGTTCCATTCTTGAACAAAATGGGATAGTCTTTCTACAGAATAAATTATCATGCATCAGGAAATTTTGTAAAGGCTTCAAAATGAACAAAGAAGATCACTAAAGTATCTTTTCAATGTAATCTTGGGTGTTGTCTAACAGACCCTTCCTTCTGTGATTACCTGATTCTACACAGGAGCCTGTGCCCTTCATTGTCTTTGTGCTATTTTATAATTATTTAATTTATTAAAAATTGATAATAATCCAAAGTACTCTTGTCCATAGATATGCAAATATATTTTGTCCAGTGGAGATGTAATTGATTATTGCCCTGCAGCTGATGATGAGTTTAGAATTATTAGCAAATTCATTTCAACATTCCTGATTGCTTATATATGGGTTATTTCTTCAGATTGTCCTTTGAACCCTTTTTGGTTTAAGTCTTTTTTGTTATTTTATATCTATATGAGAGTTATGATACACCTTTTTAAAAATTACCTTTTTAAAAACAAACTTAAATCTGACAAAGGGTTAACAATATAGGCACTTTCCTACCTATAATTTATCTAAAATACACTTGCAATAGAAAATTGGTAAAGATATAAATAGCCAAATTATAGAAAGGGAAATTAGATAATCCACCATTTAAATAAAAACATGCTAGATATCTTTAATAACAATTGCAATGAACATTAAAACAATGAGATATCATTTTAAACCACAGATTGGCAAAATCTATCTGAAAATAACAAGCATTGGCAATATTGTGAAGGGAATGATATTCTTATACATAGTTGATGGAAATACAAATTGATATAACTATGGAAAGAAATGTGCAGCCTCCAGTCAATTTAAAACTGTCATACCCTATAATTCAACCATTCTAGTTGTTTGGGTTAGCTTAAAAGCTTTTGTAAAGGAGAGGCATTCTGGAATGGCAGAGTAAACACCTCTGAAAATCTGCTCCTCCATAAAAACAAAAATGCTGGCAAAAATTGTCAAAATAAAGCATGCCAAGACCACTCAATGGAAAAGGACAGTCTTTTCAATAAATGGTGCAGAAAATTAATTATCCACATGCAAAAATTCAAGTTGTTTCCCTTACCTTAAACCACATACAAAAATTAACTCAAAATGAACCAAACGGCTAAATGTAAGAGCTAAAACTATAAAACTCTTAGGAGAAAACTCAGGGGGAAAATTTCTGGCATTGGATTAAGCAATGATTTCTTGGTTATGATACCAAAGACACAGACAACAAAAGAAATAGAAAACCTGGACATCGTTAAAATTAAAAAATTTTGTGCAGCAAAATATACTGCAACAAAGTAAAATTTGGGAGAAAATATTTGCAAATCATGTATCTGATAAGGGATTAATAGCTAGAATACTTAAAGTACTCTTAAAACTTCAACAACAAAAAACAACCTGATTCAAAAATGGGCAAAGAACTTGAATAAACATTTCCCCAAACAATATATACAAATGGCAATATAAGGGTGGAAAAAGATGCTCAACATCATCAGTCATTAGAGAAATGCAAATCTAAAACACAAGGAAATGCCACTTCACATTTATTAGAATGGGTATTATCACAAAACAAAAAAACAAAAAATAATAAATGTGGACAAGAATATGGAGAAATTGGAAGCCTTTATACTGCTGGTGGGAATGTAAATGGTGAAGAGGAATTGGAGGGTTCCTACTGAAATGTAGATGGCAGTAAAACAGATGGCAGGATTAACTAATTATAACTTTTTAGCAAGCAATTTGGAAATCTCAATCGAGAGCCTCAAAAAATCCAAAACAATCACTCCATAGAAATTTTGACTAAGAGGGGCGCCTGGGTGGCTCAATCAGTTGAGCATCTGACTCTTGATTTTGGCTCAGGTCATGATCTCAGGGTCATGGGATCCAGTGGTGCTTGTCAGGCTCTGCAGTCATCAGGGACTCTGCTTGAAATTCCTTCTCCATTTCCCTCTAGCCCTCCTCCCTATGCGCCTGCATGCTTTCTCCCCCTTCTCTCTAAAATATAAAGAAATCTTAAAAATAAAAAAAAGAAATTTAGACTAAGAAAATAACCTGAAATTAAGAGAAAGTTTTGTATAATTAAGCACACTGTACAAAATCCACAAAATATATGCATAAAAGTAATGTCTAGAAACACATTAAAAGTCAATTTTTAAATGTTTTACATATTTTCCACCATAAATATGTATTTATTAACATAAATTATATGCAACACATACTCTTATATACAGGTCAACTACAGATATCTACATATAAAGCAGAAGTAAACTTTATTTTTTTAAACCTAAAAAAATCTCAGCTATTAATAGAGCTTGCTTTGAATGAAATCTTAGCAGGTGAGGAAGAGATGACCATATGAGTGTTTAAATCTACATAAATATCTGGCTGTAGGGTTTACCTCTCCAACTGATGGAACTTGCAGACCAACCATGTAGTTTTGCACAGGCCCTACTGGAATGAAAGATTCAGGCACAGAGTAGGCAGCCTCCAATGTGACTTTCAGTAGATTGCCTCCTAAGATTTGTGCTGTGGTCAATAAGGGTTCTGCCGCAAATACTTTAACTTCAAGACTGCACTGCTGGAAAAGAATAAAATTATGCAGCATTTTGAAAATGCCAGAGGCCTTCCCACATCCCCTTTTTTTCATTATCTTATTTGAATCTCTTTTTTTTTTTTTTAAAGATTTTATTTATTTATTTGACACAGAGAGAGAGATTACAAGTAGGCAGAGAGGCAGGCAGAGANTATCTTATTTGAATCTCATATCACTATTCAAAGTAAGAAGGTCAAGTTTACTTCCACATAGAGGATTCAAATAACTTTCTCTAGGTCCCATGAGTTAGAACTATAGCTGAGATGAGAATCTTATTCCTCAGGTAGAGGCCTTTTCCCGCTACTACTGAGGTCACATATGTATACAAATACATATAGAAGAGGAATTGGAAGGTCCTATACTGAAATGTTAATAGTAGTTTCACATGAGTGACATTGGGTTGCTTTTTTTTGCCAGTTTATGTTCTGTGATGATTTTTGTAATTTAAATGTAGTACTTTTTAAAAATTAGATTCCAGCAAAAACTTGCTAGAACTGATACAGGAATTCAGCAAACTCACAGGATATAAAATGAATGCACAGAAGTCTACTGCATTTCTATATACCAATAATGAAGCAGCAGAAAGAGAAATCAAGGAATCAATCCCATTTACAATTGCACCAAAAACTATAAGATACCTAGGAATAAACCTAATCAAAGAGGTAAAAGATCTGTACTCTGAAAACTATAAAATGCTTCTGAAAGAAATTGAGGAAAGCACAAAGAAATGGAAAAACATTCCATGCTCATGGATTGGTAGAACAAATATTGTTAAAATGTCTATACTATCCAAAGCAATCTACACATTCAATGCAATCCCTATCAAAATAACACCAGCATTTTTCACAGACCTGGAACAAACAATCCTAAAATTTGTATGGAACGAGAAAAGAGCCTGAATAGCCAAAGTTTTGTTGAAAAAGAAAACCAAAGCTGGACACATCACAGTTCTGGACTTCAACCTACATTCTAAAGCTGTAATCATCAAGACAGTATGGCACTGGCACAAAAACAGGAACATAGATCAATGGAACAGAATAGAGAACTCAGAAATGGACACTTGGCTATATGGTCAACTAACCTTCAACAAAACAGGAAATAATATACAATAGACAGTCTCTTCAACAAAAGGTGTTGGGACAATTAGACAGCCACATGCAGACGAATGAAACTGGACCACCTTCTTATACCATACAAAAAAATAAATTGAAAATGGATGAAGGGTCTAAATGTGAGACAGGGATCCATCAAAATCCTGGAGAAGAACACAGACAGCAACCTTTGATCTTGGTCACAGCAACTTCTTACTAGACATGTCTCCAGAAGCAAGAGAAACAAAAGCAAAAATGAACTATTGGGGCTGCATCAAAATAAAAAGCTTCTGCACAGCAAAGGAAATAGTCAACAAAACTAAAAGACACCCTACAGAATGGGGGAAGACATTTGCAAATGACATATCATATAAAGGGCTAGTGCCCAAATTCTATAAAGAATTTATCAAATTCAACACCCAAGAACAAATAATCCAATCAAGAAATGGGCAGAAGACATGAATAGACATTTCTCAAAAAAAAAAAAACCATACAAATGACTAAAAGACACACGAAAAAATGCTCAACATCACTCAGCATCAGGGAAGTACAAATCAAAACCACAATGAGCTACCACCTCACACCAGTGAGAATGGCTAAAATTAACAAGTCAGGAAACAACAGGTGTTGGCGAGGATGCAGAGAAAGCGGTACCCTCTTACACTGTTGGTGGGAAAGCAAACTGGTATAGCCACTCTGGAAAACGGTATGGAAGGTCCTCAAAAAGTTGAAAATAGGGCGCCTGGGTGGCTCAGTGGGTTAAAGCCGCTGCCTTCGGCTCAGGTCATGATCCCAGGGTCCTGGGATCGAGGCCCGCATCGGGCTCTCTGCTCGGCAGGGAGCCTGCTTCCTCCTCTCTCCTCTCTCTCTGCCTGCCTCTCTGCCTACTTGTAATCTCTCTCTCTGTGTCAAATGAATAAATAAAATCTTTAAAAAAAAAAAAAAAGTTGAAAATAGGGCGCCTGGGTGGCTCAGTGGTTAAAGCCTCTGCCTTCGGCTCAGGTCATGATCTCAGGGTCCTGGGATCGAGGCCCGCATCGGGATCCCTGCTTTGGCAGGGAGCCTGCTTCCTCCTCTCTCTGCCTGCCTCTCTGCCTACTTGTAATCTCTCTCTGTGTCAAATAAATAAATAAATAAATAAATAAATAAAGTTGAAAATATAGCTACCCTATGACCCAGCAATTTCACTCCTAGGTATTTACCCAAAGGATACAAACATACTGATTCCAGGGGGCACATGCCCCCCAATGTTTATAGCAGCAATGTCCACAATAGCCAAAGTATGGAAAGAGTCCAGATGTCCATTGACTGATGGATGGATAAAGAAGATGTGGTATACACACACACACACACACACACACACACACACACGGAATATTACTTGGCCACCGAAAACAATGAAATCTTGCCATTTGCAATGACGTGGATGGAGCTAGTATATGATGCTAAGTGAAATAAGTCAGCAAAAGACAAATATCATATGATTTCACTCACGTGGAGACTTTAAAAAACAACACAGATGAACACAGAGGAAGGGAAGGAAAAATAAAATAAGATAAAAACAGAGAGGGAGGCCAACCATAAGAGACTCTTAACTATAGGGAACAAACTGAGGGTTGCTGGACGGGAAGTGGATGGGAGGATGGGGTAATGGGTGGTGGGCATTAAGGGGCGCACTTGATGTAATGAGCACTGGGTATTATATGCAACTGATGAATCATTAAATTCTACCCCTAAAATTAATAATACACACTTGAATTTAAATAAAATCTAAAATAAACAAACAGATAAATAAAATTTTAGGTTTTTTTACTAAATATTTGAAATTCTTATTCTTTAATATATTTCCATTTTTCATAGATGGGAAAGTATTTCTTGGCAGCATGAACAAGCTCAAAAATTAGTTTTTTAGAAGAGCTACCAAGGGGGCGCCTGGGTGGCTCAGCGGGTTAAAGCCTCTGCCTTCGCTCAGGTCATGATCCCCGGGTCCTGGGATCGAGGCCCGCATCGGGCTCCCTGCTCGGCGGGGAGCCTGCCTCCTCCTCTCTCTCTGCCTGCCTCTCTGCCTACTTGTG